>VWZO01022189.1:44899-117076 GCA_013396975.1 Bucco capensis | reverse complement strand
CTAGATGAGCTCCAGAGGTCCCTTCCAACCCAAACCAGTCCAGGATTCTAATATCCAAAATAAAGCATCTAAATGAGTGTTTTGGTTAACTGTGGCCTAAACACAGAACTTCCATTGAAGCTGTAAAACTTTCTGTTGACTTCAAAACAAAGTTGACATCTCAAAGCACAGTCCCAGGTTATGCATAAGGCTGCATATGAAACTGCTGAATGTGAAACTTTCTCTTAAAATACTTGAAATAGCATGCACTGAACTTATAAATCTGACTGAAAACTTAGAGAATGAAAAGGTTTCTTAACCCATTGGTAATTTCTTTTGTTACCAGTAATGAAAAAGCTTATATCCATTCTATGATATGATATATTGTATTTTTAAATTAAACTATATTTTCTTATGGATATATGGAAAGCTTTCTAAAGCACTATTTTGGTCACCTTATTTAGCACAGCAAGAACACAATTTCAAAGACTCACAGGATCTCAGCATGGTGGGGGTTGGAAGGGACCTCTGGGGATCATCTAGTCCAACTCCCCAACTAAAGCAGGCTCACCCCCAGCAGCTTGCCCAGCATCCCCTCCAGGTGCCTTGGGAATCTCTCCACACAAGGAGACTCCACAAGCTCTCTGGGCAGCCTGGGCCAGGGCTCTGCACCCTCACACCAAACAAGTTTCTCCTCCTGTTCAGATGGAAGCTCCTGGGTTGCAGTTTGTGCCCATTGCCCCTTGTCCTGTCCCTGGGCACCACTGAGCAGAGTGTGGCCCCAGCCTCTTGCCCCCTGCACCCTTCAGCTCTTGCTCAGCATGGAGCAGCTCCCCTCTGGCTCTGCTCTGCTCCAGGCTCAGCAGCCCCAGGGCTCTCAGCCTCTCCATAACGAGTCAGTGGCAAAAAGAAATTTAAAAAGATTTAAAAAAATCCTTAATCACACAAATTTCCTATAGACAGGAATACTTCCATTAGACCTACCTGATTAATAAGAAGTCTGTCCCATATAAATACATTCCAGTTATAAAAGGTACATTGATCTTGGGGCCAAGCACAGTTCTGAGAACATTTCAATTGACAAGAGAAGTATTGTGGTGTGACTTTCTGCTTCATGAAGCTTTGATTGGATACAAACCAGCATTTTTTGGTATACACTAAAATCAATTCCTTCCTTCAGTCTTACCAGGCCATTTCCACGACAAGGGAAGGCCTGCTCCTTAGCCTGGCACATCTTGTCATTAGGCTATACCAAAGGGGACAAAGGTCTCTCTCCAGAAGCCAGCTTTTTCTGATTACAAAATTGAATGTGATTCATTGCCTATCTATCAGTATCCTTTTTTAAATCACAATGATTCATAGAGAGCAACGCCCACATTTTATAGCCTGAGATAGTTTTCCGGTATTGCCAGTGCGAGTTAGAGACATGTTTGGTTCTGACTTCCTCAAATCCCTGAATCCCAGCATGGATGGGGTTGGAAGGGATCTCTGGGGATCATGCAGTCCAACCCCCCTGCTCCAGCAGGCTCACCCCCAGCAGCTTGCCCAGCATCACCTCCAGGTGCCTTGGGAATCTCTCCACACAAGGAGACTCCACAAGCTCTCTGGACAGCCTGGGCCAGGGCTCTGCACCCTCCCAGCACAGGAATTTTTCTTTAATCCCTCAAAAATGACCCAGATTTGAGCTCTCCTAAGGCAAGGAGATATATTGTACGTAGCAACATTTACTCTGGTTTCTATATTAGCAATCAAATGATTGCTTATTTTTCAGATTTCTGAGGGGATTTTTTTGTTCAAAGGAATGAAATAATAATTTGTTTGGAAGTGGGAGGTATTTTTAAGATATTTTTGAACAGAAAGCATTGGCAGGTAAGTCTTTCCTCAGGATTAGTTTTAGTTTCAATGCATGGTGCCTCACACAACTGCAGTATTTCTGCTCAAGTATTTCTAAGAACAATCCGAGGGTCGTTCCTCACTAACTCTGACTTTGAGTTAACAGGCAGAAATTCTTTCTCCAGCTCAGTTTTCTGACAGTCTGCTGACAGCAGTAGAACACTTCCATTTCTAGTGTAGTCAGTCTTCTACCACCAGGAGCCCAACATCATGTCATTTTCAGTTATGTTTTTCATGATTTTGAAGTGCTGTTCCTCTTAAATCTGAGCTAGCTAGCTGTCTATAGCTTTGTCTGATACAGAAAGCAGTATTTCTTCTATCTTCCATTGTCCAAAATGCCCAATTTCTCTTTATGCTCTTACTTGAGCACAGCTGTGCAATCGATTTCTTTCCTATCCTGAAATAGTTTCATCTATATCTATCCAGTATCAGAATGCAGCAAACCCTACATGAAATCATGAAATTAGGATGATAGAATTTGTAGCATTGAGTGGCCTGTGGCATTTCTGAGCTTGTTTCTCATTTGCATTTCTATTTACAGTGGTTTATTTGCTGCAAGGGTGTGAAAATCTGATGTTGCCCATAAGAACTGAGGCCATTTGCCATTTTGTGTGGATTCCATTAGCACAGAATAGAAAATCTATTTTACATTAAGCAGCTTTCTTACACCCTGAGTGGGCCTTTTGTTTGTTTTGTTTTGTTTCTATTAGCAGCTTCCCCTTAAACATTGTAGTAGATTTTATGGGCTGTGCTTTTAGTGATCACACCTTGCAGTTATAACAGGAATAAAATGCATTTCCTACTGATTTATGAGTTGCTTGCTTTTGGCCTTTTCAAATCTTTGGATTTACACCATTTCTCAAGTTTCTTTGCAGCCTTGCTGAGAGGATGAACGGGTTGAATTTTCTGTGGCTTTTGGAAGGATCTCAGTGTCACTGTTCTCTGTAGCCCCTGCACAGTGAACCACTTGCATTTCTCAGCCTAGTTCTTAACCCATGCAGTCTTCAGAACTCCTCCATGCTTTGCACTGGGGAGATGTGACACAAACTTGCATCTGGTAGCAGTGTTTTCAGGATGTTCCTGGCAGCATCTGGTTTGTTTTCACACTCCTAGCATTCCACTCAGCCCCAGCCTACTACTTTTCTTTTTGCTCTTACAATTTTGGTCCTGTGCTTGTTCTGCAGGTTAGGACAGCAGACTAAAAGGAGACTTTCATCAGCTCATGGCCCTCCCACTCAATGATGAACCCCCCCTGAGGTGTGCTGGTTGGCTACACCCTGCCACAGTGGTGATTCCTCCCTCCTCCTCTGCCAAAAGATGGGACATGACCATTTTGTCTAGAACCACTATGTTTGGTTTTATGTGGAATATTTATTCCCATTTTTTCAAAGTGTATTGTCTAGGTTTGCATCTTTTTGGTGTTGTCAGGTATCTTTCCTAATGGACATGTTCATGACTTGGGGATTGGATTTGAGGAACAGTCATCAATGTCATCCATTGTCTTGATTTTGTGCCTGGAGTCAGGGCTGGCATAAAGCAGTGCACTACATCATCTATTCCCTCATTATGGAGCTGATTTGGACACTCCACATTTGCTACAGGACACTAGATATTTTCTTTGGGTTTACTTTGGGTTTCTTCAGCCTGGACAAGAGGAGACTGAGAGGAGACCTCAGCAATGCTTAGAAATATGGGAAGGGTGAGTGTGAGGAGGAGAGAGCCAGGCTCTGCTCCATGGCATCCAATGGTAGGACAAGAGGGAATGGGAGCAAGCTGGACCACAGGAGGTTTAGTATTAACCTGAGGAGGAACTTGTTTGCAGTTCAGGTGCCAGAGCACTGGCCCAGGCTGCCCAGGAGGCTGTGGAGTCTCCTTGTCTGGAGCCATTGCAGAGCTGCCTGGACACATTGCTGTGTGAGCTGCTCTAGGTGATCCTGCTCTGGCAGGGGGGTTGCACTAGATGATCTTTCTAGAGTCCTTGCAACCCCTGACATACTGGGATACTGTGATACAGGAAAGTTAAGGAGGGCAGGGAGCTTTGGTTTAGAGTCCTCTAATTGAAATATATCTATAAAAGGTTTGTTCTTTTGTTCTGCAGTGAGCTCAGTTTTCATTCCTGTAAATCTCTGTGATAAATTGATGCCTAACAAGAGAGCTAGCAGGTCTGCTGAGACAGTGCTAGGAGCCTGAGTCCTTCAGCTCGTGCTCCAGCACACAGCTCTAGGGGAGGAATGCTGCAAGGCAGTACTGACTGATCAAAAACCATTTGAATTTACAATTCAAAAACTTGTCAATACTTCTTTTGTCAGTTGCCGAAGTAAACCTAGATCCTTTTTCCACACTCATAGTTGTTTCTAATGCTTGGGAAAAAAATCCTGCTTTGGGTAACTATTTAAACTCCTGCCAATATATTGCTGTACATGTGCAGGTGTCATCACAGAAATGAAACAACTCCTGCCCTCAATTCTACCAGTATTTTGAATATGTGCATGGATAAAAATAAAGGATCTCTTTTTTTCTATTCTTGCTGTTGCAAACATAAAGGCACAAAATTCTGTAATGGAATTTTTCAAGTAAATCTCTATAGCTTTTTGCTGTTCCTTTGTTTTTCTGGCTGCAGTTTGAGGCTTACTGATGTTGCCATGCACTGAATTGGAGATATCAGCCAACGAGGCTCTTCTGATGGACTTTTTATTTGCTTGTTTGTTTGTTTAAGAGCATCACTGATTGTATCTATTCGGCAGAGTTCTTGGAAAGAGGATTTTTAGTTATGTTGTGCTCCCTCTGCTGACTCTGCAGCAACAGAACACCAAATCATACAGGAGTTCCCTTCCAGAACCTGAGACCACTCAGCACTTCTTTGAATGTATTCAATGGACTATGTTTGAGTAATCGCTGAAGATGTAGAAAAAATTCACATCCTTTGGTTTATCCAAAACCAAATTACCTTTGTTTTATGCCAATGTTGTCTATTAGATAAAGTCC
The DNA here is from genome assembly GCA_013396975.1 of Bucco capensis. Classification (NCBI taxonomy): domain Eukaryota; kingdom Metazoa; phylum Chordata; class Aves; order Piciformes; family Bucconidae; genus Bucco; species Bucco capensis. Next base: position 112,219 of record VWZO01022189.1, on the reverse strand, counting down.
GTTATGATGACAGATAGTATAAATGAAAAAGAGATCCTTTTCATGAGGGAAGAATCTCTGAAAGGTTTAAACTAACCTGAAAGCTTCAGACATAATCAGGAATATTAAAAATGTTGTAGAGTAATACCATCCTTGCTGGTTTAGTCATAACAGAAAGAATGGGGGCAGGCAAGATAATTTTCTTTCCCTGATGAATCATAGAATCCTAGACTGGTTTGGGTTGGAAGGGACCTCTGGAGCTCATCTAGTCCAACCCCCCTGCAGTGCCCAGGGACATCCCCAACTAGAGCAGCTTGCCCAGAGCCCTGGCAAGCCTCACCTGGAATGCCTCCAGGGATGGCANCCAGAACTGGACCCAGTATTCCAGATGAGAAGTGGAGAACGGACACAAAAGTTTAAATAGTGGCATCTTTGGGGAGGGTTTTTTGGTTGTTTGGGTTTTATTTCTCTTTTGAGGAAAAAATAAATTCAGTAAGATAATGGAGTTTTCTGTAAATAACCAGAAGAGCAACAAATAGGACAAAGTGGTACAGTTTTTGCCAAGTCTTACTCGAACTGATGAGCATCTGTACCTTCCAGACACATCAGCTAATCACTTTCTGAACACTGTGTCACCAGACCACATTTAGGATGTGAAAACAGCACTGACACAAATGTTGGCTTGAGCTACTTGTCCATTGTGACACAGAATTTCTGTGTCAGAGGCAATGAAAGAACTGAATTCTTGAAAGAGGAATGCAATCTTTTTTATTGCAAGACTATTCTTTCTCTTCTTGTAGTTCTTTTGCAACATTGCCTTCTAACAGGTCAATGAAGGTCTTTAATTCAGTGGATGTGGTGCTGTCATTCAGGGTGGATGTAGTTTTGCAAGGCAAACATAAAACATTTTATTGTTCCTCTTAAATAGATAAATAAGATCATTAAAGTAGATAAATAAAGGGGATAAATAAGATCACAGAATCACCAAGGCTGGAAAAGACTCCCAGGTTCATCAAGTCCAGTCTATGACCAAACAATATGAATGAAGATAATCCAATACATAGGCATCTGGTCCTTCACCATCACTAAATTTTTCTTAAAAGCTAGGAAAGGTTGTGTGATCTTAACTTATTTATATATGACATTATTTCAGAGATGACCTGAGCCTATTTAAATAAATTAATTGGCAAAAGTCCTGTTAAGTTCTGCAGCATTGCACATGAGTTTACTTGGCAAACTCTGACACATTTATACATGAGGTGAAATCAAAACTATTCCATGAAATATATTTTAATTTGAAAAAAATCCAACAATATTTACATCATGTGTACTGTTCATGTAGTATAATTATACCATTGCCTTGATTATAGTGATGTTTTAAAGCTGAGAGGATGTAACTGATTTTGGGGTGTTTTTTCTGATTTTCTGTAACTCATACGAGGTTAGGTTGCTTCATTAAATACCTCTAGGGTCATATTTTGGTAGTTTTGTCTGGAAAGAGCATGTCTAGAATGTAGTGCAACAGGCCTTTCAGGTTAACTGAGCACAGGTAGTGTTTATACTAAAGTGCAGCTTGTGATCCAAGATGTTTTTCATACCATGGTAATTTCTTCACTTGTATTTTGTGTTTTCCTAATATAAAAAAAATGCACTGAATATCTTTCTTAAGAATTGGAAATCAGTTCAGTTTGTGATCCCTACTGAATGGTGCAACTTGGGGATTGTGATAATGCTCAGAATCAACTCTAGATTAACTAACTGTGAGCTGTCTCTAGGGCTGACAGTTCACACAGACGTGTCAAATGAGTTCATGTGCTACCTTTTATTTCCTTGTAGATAACAGTTAGCAGTTGGCTCCCTGAGATCAGATGCAAGTAAAGGGAGTTTCAACAACTAGTTTCCTAGCTCGGTGTTTAATGTTATCTCAGCAGCATTCTCTCTTTCACTTCTGGGCCCTTTGATGATTGTGTTAAAGGATGTGCACCTGACTTGGAGTGAGTAACATCTCTGCTACTACTCTGCATAGTCTTTTGCTGGCTGAGAATGGTTTTTGCACCTGGAAATCTTTTTAGCCAGTATTAGTTATGTTTTTATTACCTGGATCTCATAAGAATCCTGGAGTAGTCTGTTAATTGGACTTATCATAGAATTATTTTGGTTGGAAGATACCTCTAAGATCATCAAGTCCAACCATTAAGCAGCACTGCCAGGTCACCACTAAACCATGTCCCTCAGCACCACATCTCCATGGCTTTTCAATCCCTCCAGGAATGGTGACTCCAGCACTGCCCTGGGCAGCCTGGGCCAGACCTTGACAACTCTTTTGGAGAAGAGATTGCTACTGATGTCCAACCTAAACCTAAACCTTTGACTGTTTTGTAAAGCCATGAAAAGGCTGCAATGAAGTGTTTATTAATAACAATAACTTGGGATTGTTAACACCTAGTTGTTTGGCTGAATAAAGAAATGGAATAACATGCATCGTGTTATCCAGAAATAGAGAAAGGAAGCACAAAACAACTGTCTTGTGATTGATTTGACCCTTAGATATTCTCACAGTACAGAATCTATCACACTGACATCTTCAAGATTCCTTTAGTAACTCTGACTTTACTGGCATCTTTGAAAAATAGCTTGTGGTTGGTTTGTCTGTAGAGCAGGACACAACAGAAATATGTGCACAGTGAAAGTCAAATATTTTAGTCATTTTGTTGTTGTGAAATACAGTACCCAATTAATCCTTTACCTCTTCTTTGCACAGATGTCAGAGTAAGCAGGAGAAATATAGTCCTTATAGCTGGGGAAGCACAGAATTTGCTTTATTTTAGACAGCAATGAGGAAAGCCAAGATTAAGCAGAAGCCACATGTTCTCTATTTATTCCCAGTTAGACACTCACTTGTATGAACAGCCACCTTGTCCTGGCTTGGGCTGCTGTTGCACCCCTAGAAGAGATGGAGAAGGTTCCATCCCTAGAAGAGATGTACTTTCCTTTTAAGGCCAGAGAGGCCAAATGTTTCTCAGACACAGTTAGTTTAAAAATTCTGTGTTCATGAGCCCTCCTAGGTTCATGCTAGATGGGGAGTGAAAATTAAATCTGTGTAAATGGTGTAGAGCTAAGACCTTGTCCATTTCCTTCACTGGAAGGAAAGCAGCTGAAAATGGAAGTGCAAACCTTTTCTGGTGTTGAGTATATCCTATCNACCCATGCAAGGATTCTAGGAACATGGGTATCACTCCCCACACTTTCCCGTGGGCAATGAGTTTAATGCTCCCTCTGCTGTGGGCACAGTTATGGCACCAGGGGCCACAGGAGACCACAAGGGACTGTCAGACTGTGCCCAATATCCTATCTACTCAAGGCATTTTACCATGTCAAAGCCTTCTACTTGAACAGAAGCCTTCAAATATAGACACTTAGATGTGCGTGCATATGTGTAGCAGCATTGCTAGGTACCTTTGTGGACACCTTAGTCAAAATGATAATACAGACAACAGAATGATTTTTCAGACCTAAGCTGCTGAGGGGCTTTTTAGGATGTCAGGTAGTGATAGGGCTAGGGGAATGGATCCAAACTAGAGGAGGGGAGATGTTAGGCAGAAGTTGTTCCCCATGAGGTTGGTGAGCCAGGTTGGCCAGAGAGGTGGTGGCAGCCCCAGCCCTGGCAGTGTTGCAGGCCAGGCTGGCTGGGGCTGGGAGCAAGCTGCTCTAGTGCCAGGTGTCCCTGCCCAGGGCAGGCACAGGGGTTGGAACTAGATGAGCTTGAAGGTCCCTTCCAACCCTGACTATTCTGTGATGTTTTCTGCAGTGGAATGATTTAGCAAAGCCTTTTTGGTTGCCTGATGATCAGAAGAGCTAATGTTACTAGTTGTGGGATGTTAACCTCTGGAAGGGGTGGAGTTTATGGGATGTTGCTCAAAGAATTGTAAATGAGTGCTGATTCCAGATTTTATTACCTTAGGAGAGCATAAAATGGAATTACTTTGTGACCTGTAGTAGCTGATAGGTGCACCCACAATTCCCTGGTTTTTCTCTTCAGTGCATTTTTATTTCCCTTCTCCCAGCCTACAGAACATGTATGATGTCAGCAGATGCATGGAGGGTGGAGGGATGTTAGTAACAAAAAGCCCTGCATGTGGAATCGTGGAATGGTTTGGGTTGGAAGGGACCTGTCAAGGTCATCTAGTCCAACCCTCCTGCAGTGAGCAGGGCCATCTGCAACTAGAGCAGGTTACTCAGAGCCCCGAACAACCTGACCTGGATGAAACACAATTCTTCATATTAAGTGATTATTAAAATGACAGGTTACTTTTCATTTATTTATTTCTATTTTGCTTTTTCTAAATCTTAATATAAATCTGAAACCTCACAGTTCTAGGCTACAAATACATTTAACATGAAACTGCTCTGGCATTATTGGTAGACTTTGCCAGAACAGGTTACCTGTGCTGTCTGTGAGAACAGAAAATTCTGCTAAGGAATTACTATACCCTCTTTGCTTTTGGAGTTTGTGCCTAGCAAGCCAAGTCTCTGGATTTTCAAGCTTACCTGAGTCTTTCTAAGCTGTAGTATATCTGTATGTGGTGGATTTCATGCACATGCTGTGTTATAACAATTCAGGAATTTCACAGAATTACCATGTTGTACATATTCAAACTATCCAAGGCATCACAGCCATTTGCTGTGTTCTGAAGTACAATCTAGACCAGCTTTAACTTGTTGTTTAGCTCACAGAGGTTTGCAGACTGAAGCCTTTTAAATTGAATATACCAAGTGAGAACACCTCAAGACTGTGAGAATATTTTTACAGTATCCCAGTATGTCAGGGGTTGGAAGGGCCCTAGAAAGATCATCTAGTGCAACCACCCTGCCAGAGCAGGATCACCTAGACCAGCTCACACAGCAATGTGTCCAGGCAGCTCTGCAATGGCTCCAGACAAGGAGACTCCACAGCCTCCTGGGCAGCCTGGGCCAGTGCTCTGGCACCTGAACTGCAAACAAGTTCCTCCTCAGCTTAATACTAAACCTCCTGTGGTCCAACTTGCTCCCATTCCCTCTTGTCCTACCATTGGATGCCATTGAGCAGAGCCTGGCTCTCTCCTCCTGACACTCACCCTTAACGTATTTCTAAGCATTGCTGAGGTCTCCTCTCAGTCTCCTCTTGTCCAGGCTGAAGAGACCCAGCTCTCTCAGCCTGTCCTCCTAGGGCACATGCTCCACTCCTTTCAGGATCTTGCTGGCCCTGTGCTGGACTCTCTCCAGCAGCTCCCTATCCTTCTGGAGCTGAGGGGCCCACAACTGGACACAGGATTCCAGGGGAGGCCTCCCCAGGGCACAGGAGAGGGGAGAAGAACCTCTCTGGCTCTGCTGGCCACGCTCCTCTTCATGCATCCTAGGATGCCATTGGCCTCTTGGCCACAAGGGCACATTGCTGCCTCATGGGCATCCTCCTAGCCACCAGCACTCCTAGACAGACACTGTAATAGTCTCTTGGAAGACACTGTATAACACCAAGGTACCCAGCCAACCTATAATGTACTTTCACCTGATCATTTTCACTCATTGCAGTTAGAAATTCTGTTATTTACTCATAGGCAGATCTTATTTTCCTCTAGGGTAGCATGAGACTGTCTATCCTCTCCAGTGGCTGAAGTCCTTGTGAAGGCTGACAGCTGGCTGACTGTTCAGCTAAACTTGCCAACAGTCCACCCAACGTAGCCAGCAGTTCACCCTTAGACACTGCTTGTTCTACAGAACTCTGTCAGTCAGGTAGTAACAGGAGTGGCAGTGTGAAGGAGCTAGAGGTTCCCCTTGCGTTCTGCTAGGGCCAACATGTTGGGGTACAGGGGCATCTGTTTTGTTCCCACTGCAGTGAGAATTTCTTCTCTGACATTGAATAAGAAAAGTATCTTGCAACACTTTGTCAGTGTTCAAGAACTAAAGGGATATGCTGCAAGTCCTAACAGGTGGAAAAATGATGGTGACCTTCCTGAGGGAAGATCTAGAGAACTGAAACCATTCCTAGCCATCACTACCTTATCTCTTCAGCAGAGCTGATGGGGAGGACAGTTGCTATTTCACTTACCTGTAGGCCTGTCCAAACAAAGGATGGTCTCAACATTATAGAGCAGTTCTGTTGCATTACATTCATTTTGCAGCAACAGTTGTGGCAGTGTGAGAGTTTTGATTGAAAGGAGATGGAATCAAAGTCGCTGTTATCTAGAGGTTAAAGGCTGCTTACTTGATAGGGTCTAAAGTCCAAATTAAACAGCCAAAGTGACCCAAGTTATTTTAGTTCCATAACATCTGTTCTATTTTTAGATTAGAATGTTCTTTTTATAAGTCATGGAAAATAAAAGAAAGATCCTAGTTACAAAACACTGATTGTTTTACACTTGCTGTTACTGACAGACTTTCTCGTAGCTGAAATATGTCTAAATCAAGGATTCTGGTTTAGCTAACTGTCAGAAGAGGACTCAGAAAAACATTTATATCTCAGTTTCAGAGATCTCAGTCTCTATAGCTCACTCCATTTGCTGAAGATTTTTGCAGACTAAAGCTTTTTTTATTTGTTCCCTACTTTCAAGATCTGTATAAACACATACAGAATTTGATAAGTCATAGAGCCTTGGGTTTAAGACTCTGAGATAAACATTCAAGATTTCAAGTGTTTGTTTATTTGGAGGAGAACCACTACTATTTAGTAACAACTACTTTTTTTCTTTTTAAATATAAAAATCCTTAAGGTTTTCAGGCACTTGGGAAGAATGATGCTCCAAATTTGCACAACTGAAAGAAAAATTCTGGAAGACTTCTAATTCTATTCATATGCAATTAAAGTCAGTGTTATTTGTCTGTCAAAACAAAAGTGAAATTTTTCTTCCACTTAACTTCCTTTAATTTTGCATCATTGGGCTTTTTGATCTTTTTCCTGGCTTGCATGCTCACTGAAACACTTAAATGTTGTAAGAAATACACTATTAAAATGCAATTCTATTCCATCTAGCCATTTATAATGCTTGAGATGGTTATTTTTCCCATTTCTATTTCTGCCAGTTATTCATCTAACTATTGTAACTAGCTGCTTTTAAAGTGTCTGTTTCTCTTTCTGTTGGCAGGGATTACAATGGTTGATACCGAAATGCCGTTTTGGCCCATGAATTTTGGAATTAGCCCAGTGGATCTGTCTGCAATGGAGGATCACACACATTCCTTTGACATAAAGCCTTTTACCACTGTTGATTTTTCAAGCATTTCTTCACCACACTATGAAGATATTCCTCTTGCAAGAACTGATCAGACAAACATTGATTACAAATATGATCTCAAGCTCCAGGACTGCCAAAGTATGCTTTTGATTTATTTATTTAATATTTCCTTCATGTTCATCTTTGCTTCATTCTCTTTGAAGAGTACTATCAGCAAAAGGATTTAGAAGTAGTCAGACACCAAAATGCTGGTGTCTTGTCATGAGAGATGTCCACTAGATATTCTTGCAGGATGGATAGAAAAGATAGAAAGCATATAGCAGATCTTCATCCTTCCAAAGCAGCAGCTGAAGGTTAGGCAAGGTATCATAANATTCTATGATTCTATGATATTAAATATCTTTTATTAGACATGAACTCCCCATTTGGTTCTGAAACCTCCAGTCTCCTATTTATGTATCTTGTGTATAAGTTGTTCTTTGAAGCTCAATGCACACAATGCAGACAAAATATCCTGGATGTTAAAAAATGTCCCAGCACATACAGAAGATAAATCATTTGGGTTTAATTCCAAATGGCCTAAGAAACTGATGGAGTAGAAACACTGGCTACATCTGAGTCACAGCATTAGTATAACTCTTAGCAGTGTTCCTAATGCAGGCATCCCTTTGGAGCTTCAGGGACTACTACTATTTATACAGAATGAAAAACACTGCTCTTTTGCCAGTCACAGTAACAAAAAATGGCACAGAACTCTCCTTTTAAGACAGGAAGTGACCTATTCCTAAATAAACTGTTACTGTGTTAAATATCTAATATTACATTATCCAAAATAGATGTTGTCCAGTAATCTATTACCCAATAAATGCATAGTTCTATCAGATACTTCAATATTTTTTTATACTAGATTAGAAACTCCATTCCCTCTCCCTGCAGTAGTTTGAACACCTTAGACTGGTACAACCAGATCAGATCCTGCAAAAAGTAAGGGATCTGGGCCTGTTTAGCCTGGAAAAGAGAAGGTTGAGGGGAGACCTCCTGGCTCTCTAGAACTACCTGAAGGGAGGTTGTAGAGAGGCAGGGACTGGGCTGTTCTCCCTGGTGCAGAGTGCTAGGACAAGGGGAAATGGATGGAAATTGCCCCAGGGGAGGTTCAGGCTAGACATTAGGAGGAATTTCTTTGCTGCAAGGGTTGTGAGCCATTGGAACAGGCTGCCCAGGGAGGGGCTTGAGTCCCCATCCCTGGAGGTGTTTAAGAGACAGGTAGATGTTGCATTGGGAGGCATCATTTAGCAGGTTGCTAGAGCTAGGACAAAGGCTGCACTGATGAGCTTCCAGGTCTCTTCCAGCTGGAACTGTTCTAGGATTCTAAGTAGGACTTCTCCATATGTAAGTTTTTAATATCCCTATCTTCAAATCTGCACTTTAGAGTTGAAAACTGAATCTGTAAGACACTTTCTACATCCCAATCTGTCTCTTCATGGTTTTCCAGCCTCGATACTGCCAGTGGAATAGCTGCTTACATCCTTTGTGTACCACTTGTCGAATCTGCCTACGTTTACTGTGATTGCTTGTAATTACTCCTTGTTTCTTCTTCTAGACAGCTAATTAAACTTTGAGTTTATCATTTAAATCTTCCTTATACACAGGTGCAATCAAAATGGAGCCTCCTTCCCCACCCTATTTCTCAGAAAAAGTTCAGTTGTACAATAAGCCTCATGAGGATTCTTCCAATTCCCTTATGGCTATCGAATGTCGTGTGTGTGGGGACAAGGCCTCTGGATTTCATTATGGTGTGCATGCCTGTGAGGGCTGTAAGGTAAGATGTCACAAATGGATTGTTTCTGAAGGAAGATTTGACCCTATTTGCATCTGAATAATCACTTGGTAAAATCAGAGACCTGTGCTTGAAGTCTTTAAGTAAATTGTTCCTTACATGCTGCATGTGTTTTATGACTTAATAAGTGGGAGCTTTTAAAAATGTCATGTGCTGGTTTATTATTTATATTACTGTTATATTTGAACATTTTTTTTTGTGCATTTCTGCTGCTTTTGTCAGTTGTGTAGTTCTGTTTCGTTGCTGCTGTCTTGCAGGACACTTAGAGAATCTGAACTGACAGAACATAGCAAAAGCAGACTCCTGCCTAAATCAAAAGCTCAATACCCTGAGCAGCTTAAAATTCAGACTCTGTTACTCTGATTAGAATTTCTTTACCCTCTTCACACATTTCTAGGTGACTACAGAAAAGACTAATAGAATTAAAGACTGTGGCTTTCTACTTTAAAACTCCACCACCATTTTTTTTTTAAGTTAGTGTTTATAACACATAAAGGACAAATGAATGGTATAAAAATTTACCATCCTCAACAGTGAGAAAAGAAATGCCAGAGAAAGAAATGAATAATCATTTACTGAGTTCAAAGAAAAATATTACAGAGTTTAACATGAAATTCCCACCTTCTCTATTTTCAGTGACTTCAGGAAAATAACTAATAGGAAAGACCCAATGCAGTGCTTAAATAAAATGTGTAGCACTGAGTTAGGAACACACAGAAAGCAATAAGTATGCTGTTGATGACTTAAATGACAGTGAATTTTATAACCAAACTTGGCATTATGCTGTTATTATTCACTGGGAGGAAAAAATAATTGTTACAAAACAAATTTATGATCAATTTGGAAAAACTTAATTAGTTGATTATGAGTGATCTGAGAAAGCATCTTGAAACTGTCAAAAGACAGACTTGTGAATTTCCATAATTATTTCTCTCCTTATAAGACTTCATAAAACTTTTGTGCAATAATTTCTGTGAGTTTGGCACCAAGTTTTTATATTTTTCATGTGCCAATGTGTTTTGCAACCTTGTAATATCCAAACAACAGGGATAAACTAGAAAATAAAACAAGCTAGAAAACAGAATCCAGAAATAAATATTGCAAAATTAGCACAGCACTGTGCTAAACCAAAGAAAGGTGAAGGAATATAAATTCTCTTAAAGTACTCAGGCTCAAAAAGAAAAATATTTGAATTAGAATTTAAAAATACTTAGTTGGGAAAGAAAATTCAAACAAACAGATAACCCATAATCTTTCCTATTTACTTGAGATCAGACTGCTGTTGGCAGAATTTTGGGGTGGTTGTGATTTACCAAAAATTTTCTACATTTACAGAATCACAGAATCATTAAGGTTGGAAGAGACCTCTAAGCTCATCAAGTCCAACCATCCCTAGCACTAACACATCACTAAAACATGTGCCTAAGTACCAGAACTAAATGTTTCTTAAACCTCTCCAGGGATGGTGACTCCAGCACCTCCCTGGGCAGCCTGGGACAACACTTAACAATCCTTTCAGGGAAGAAATTTCTCCATATATCCAATCTAAACCTCCCCTGCTGCAACTTGAGGCCATTTCCTCTTGTCCTCTCCCTGTTAACCCTGGAGAAGAGACCTATCCCCAGCTCATTCCAACCTCCTGGAGGGAGTTGTAGAGAGAGATAAGGTCTCCCCTGAGCCTCCTCTTCTCCAGGTTAAACAACCCCACTTTCCTCAGCTGCTTCTCATCAGACTTATTCTCCAGAGCCTCACTGATAGTGAACTTTAAGTTTTGAAAATGTCATGTTCACTTCATAGCAAATTGTCCCAAGAGCAGTGGACTAAACGGAGCTTCCCTTCCTTTGGCCTAGTGTCCCTCATGCTCAGGCTGTCTGTAGAGCTGCCAGTGTACATCCCTGAGCCCTTAGCACAGTGCTGAGCAGGCAGTATGATCACAAGGCTTCCTTTTGGAAATCTACCTCAACCAGAGTTGGGTTCAGGTGCTTTATATGCAGAGAGAAGTGAGAGCATGACAGTGGCAGTTTCTTCCATCTTTTGATGCTTCTCCTTTTGTGTTTTCTGCAGGGCTTCTTTCGCAGAACAATCCGCTTGAAGCTGATTTATGACAGGTGTGACCTGAACTGTCGCATCCATAAGAAGAGCAGGAACAAATGCCAGTACTGCAGATTTCAGAAGTGCCTCGCTGTCGGGATGTCACACAATGGTAAGGGCACAGAGCAGATTGGAAAGCAATAATGTCTCATCTGAAAAATAGCATGGAACGTGCATATCATTACTGAATGGAATGCTGCTTGAATATCTAGAGTCTTCTCTTTCTTTACACTGGGCAGTTAAGAAATATATCTTGGAGAGATTACCTCTGAGTTTAGGAGACTGTGTATGTGACTGGAGATTAATGTCAATACAAAAACCAGAGACCTGTGCTTATTAATGAATACATAATATATGAGTTGGATTTATTCTCCATCATTCCTGCTCGTTACACTGTTGCTTGTTCTTCCTGACCACATTCCTATTGTTATTGTTCTTTGCCATTTCAATGTCTTATTTTCTGGCAAGACTCTTTTGCATGCAGTAGCTCAATATTTCTTTCCTGTAAGCAGAAATTTTAAGTATGAAAAATGAACTAGAGCATTTACTGAAACTTTTTGAATTTGATGCATACAACACTTATCAAGGACTGAGCATCACTAAGTTAACACTTCCCTGTGCTACAGCACAACATAGAATCATAGAATCTCCTGAGTTGGAAGGGACCACAAGGATAGTTGAGTCCATCTCCTGTCTCTGAACAGGACAAACCAGAAAATTATGCCATGCTCCTGAGGGTCTTGTCCAAATGCTTCTGGAATTCTGTCAGGCTTAACACCATGACTACGTCCTTGGGGAGCTTGTTCCAGTGCTTGACCACCCTCTGGGTGAAGAACCTTTTCCTAATAGCTAACCTGACCCTCCCATGGCACAGCTTCTTTCCATTCCCCTGGGTCCTATCACTAGTCACCAGAGAGGAGAGATCAGTTCCTGCTCCTCTGCTTCTCCAGAAGTTATGGACCACAATGAGGTCTCCCCTCAGTGTCATTTTCTCCAGGAACAAGCCCATGTATCAGTACAGACTGGGAACTGATCTGTTGGAGAACAGCCCTGGGGAAAAAGCTCTAGGAGTGCTGGTGGCTAGGAGGATGCCCATGAGGCAGCAATGTGCCCTTGTGGCCAAGAGGCCAATGGCATCCTAGGATGCATTAAGAGGAGCGTGGCCAGCAGAGCCAGAGAGGTTCTTCTCCCCTCTCCTCTGCCCTGGGGAGGCCTCCCCTGGAATCCTGTGTCCAGTTGTGGGCCCCTCAGCTCCAGAAGGATAGGGAGCTGCTGGAGAGAGTCCAGCACAGGGCCAGCAAGATCCTGAAAGGAGTGGAGCATGTGCCCTAGGAGGACAGGCTGAGAGAGCTGGGTCTCTTCAGCCTGAACAAGAGGAGACTGAGAGGAGACCTCAGCAATGCTTAGAAATATGTGAAGGGTGAGTGTGAGGAGGAGAGAGCCAGGCTCTGCTCCATGGCATCCAATGGTAGGACAAGAGGGAATGGGAGCAAGTTGGACCACAGGAGGTTTAGTATTAACATGAGGAGGAACTTGTTTGCAGTGCAGGTGCCAGAGCACTGGCCCAGGCTGCCCAGGAGGCTGTGGAGTCTCCTTGTCTGGAGCCATTGCAGAGCTGCCTGGACACATTGCTGTGTGAGCTGGTCTAGGTGCTCCTGCTCTGGCAGGGGGGTTGCACTAAATGATCTTTCTAGGGCCCTTCCAACCCCTGACATACTGGGATACTTTGATAGGGAACCACTCCCTCTAGACCCTTCACCATCTTCATGGCCTCCTTTGGACACTCTCTAGTAGCTTTAGATCCTTTTTATCTTGTGGTGCCCAGAACTTGATGCATTGCTGGAGGTGAGGCCACAGCAGTGAGGAGGAGAGCAGGGCAATCACTTCTCTTGACTGGCATTTCCATCTTCAACATGTTGTACTCTTAGATCACAAAGGTGTTTGCAGTTGTGTGTGGTTCTGTGATTGCCTTCTTCTCAGGAGGTGAGCAGATAGCATTGAGCATATCATGCTACTGCTCTCTTGCATGGAATTTAGAAGACAGTCCCTCTGAACTGTAAAATTAACATATCAGCTCATGTGGAAATACTAAGAATGTTTGGCCAGAAAGACATAATGAAGATTCTTTGCTGCCTTGCTTTGGCAAAGCTGAGTAAAAACAGGAATTAAATGTCATAACATAGAGACTTATGTAATTCTAAGGGTAAAGAATTGCAAACATGACTGGGAAAAATAATGTCTCTGTGGTTTTTTTAGAACTTTCATTATTTTCAATATAAAAAATGAGTGTACTGTCCCCAGGAGGAAAGATTAACTGTGGTTTGCAAAGTTAATGCATGCGGTGAATGTAAATTGGTATGGGAAATGTTTTGCTAATAGAAAATATGTTTTTCTGAGTTCCTGGGATGCAACAGCAACACTTAAAAATAAATCTAATTTTGAAATGCTACTGTGGGTATTTGTATAGTAATTCAGGATTTTTTTATTATTATTATTATTATTTTCAAGGTGCATGCCAAATTCTCTCATAACCTAGCAACAAGGCTCCCAGTTATGTCAATGGGAACCATGTGCACTTCCAGCAGGAAGGGGAAGGCCAAGACTCTTCTCTCTGGCTTAGTAATATAAAAGGGCCCAAGAAATATTTCTAAAATTGACATTTCACTTTCCTTTTTTTCCTGTTCAGCCACTGCCAGGGCAGAAGCTGTGGCACCAGCAGGGGCCATGGTTCTGGGAGTCAGCAAGACCTAGAGAGAAGGGGGAAAAGTGCAAGGGAATTTGTCCCAGGGCTCCCAGCACCAGTTCACTCAACAGAGAGTTAGCAGTGTTGTAGTCAAGTATTGCCTTCTACATTTACCTTTTTTGCTCACTCTGGTTACATTACATTGCATGAAACAACACCCTCATTCCTCTATCAGTTATAAACAAACAAAAGTATTAAAAAGAACTAAATTTGGCCTGTTTAAAGACACAGGCTAGAGTACGAAGCATGCAGGAGTGCAACAGCCAATGACACTGAAACACATTTTGATGCTGCATGTACAGATTAAAGTTCACCCGAGTAGGGAAATTATCTGAATTTTAAATGCTTGGAATCAGAATGAGGATTATTTTGTGCCACAGGGTTCCAGTCTATGCCTGTCTTTGCATAGATCTGTCACTGCAAAATGAAGAGGGCACTTACAACTGTAGGGAATGCAAGGAGACACTGAGCAGCTACAGCCACATTTTTTCACGTATAAATGCTACATACCACTTGGCTGAAGGTTAAAAAAGACAGTAGTGTTCTCATGCTTTGACTATTGTTTTCCTTTCCTTCTCTAGCTACAGTGCTGCTCTCTGTTTAACCCTTAGGTGGTCAGATTGTATTCTGAAGTAGCACTAACCTTGGTTATTATATTTTAGAACTTTCATTACTTTTTCCTCTTCTACTAAAACCAACTGGTGTAATGGGGAAAAGAATACACATGGCAATATGTCTTTATTTTCAGTTCTGGGAGCAGTCAGCTCCTCAGTCTGGCCTCCAGTAAACTCAGACTGGTATCCATCCTGGATTTATCTTGTGTTTTCTAGTGCAAGAAACTGTGTTTATAGTCTATTTGGGGACACATTTATGCTCAGAAATAATCAAGATAATCAGAAGAGTGCTATACAGAATAGTCTAGAAACAATCATAGTGACTTCTCCAAGCCATAAAATGTGACATAAGGATAAAGAGGATAGATTTTCCAGAGAAGGGCAGAAGATATAATGTAGCATGTAGTCACTACTGATTTGGTATCACTGCCGTGTGGATAATACTGTAAATGCAAGCAAATAAATAGCTGCCAAAGGAAAGAGAGATCATACATTCCAGTGATAGAAATTGCCCTCTGAACCCTTTTCCCCCCTGCAGGACCAGCAGTGAGCCATGGTATAAGATCTCTTATACCATAAGAGATAACTTGTAGGTTAATGGTTAATTTTAGAGGTCTTTTCCAACCTTCATGAGTCTATAGTTCTATTAACCCATCCTAAAAACACCCATTTGGAAAGAAACAAATACATGCAGAAATGAGAGCTTGCTAACAAACATACAATCCAGACAAAAATATGTATGACAAATATTATCCCAAGCACACTTTCATGCACTACATATGAGGAAATATTATGAGGTTTTTGCCAAATTATTTTATGTAGAACACCCTAAGGATTTACATAGAGCAGAAAACAACAAGATCTCATTCCCACTCTCAGTGATGTCATTTCATATATGTAGAAGAAGGCTTGGTCCTATCTGCTAAATGCAAGCTGTGCATTTATTATATTAGTGGCTGGTTTGCTGAGCTGATAGATGTGTGATCTGGGAGTTGCCCCCAGGGATTGTTAAAGCAAGGATGGGTGCTGTAGGGCATGAAGAGAGAACCTCTGCTGTACCACTTTGATTAGCTAGTGTGTTCTTTGATAACAGCAGGTAGCTTGGCCTGATTTGACATGGGTCTAATAGCTCTCTGTGCTACGAGGGGAGCTTTGCTTGTTATAGCCAACTCAGCTCTGAATGCAGCATGCAAGCAGTTAAGAAATGAATGCTTATATCCTACTTTGTTAAATAACAACACATCCTAATTTTCTTTCAAAGTAATCTTGGCATCTTAACTGGACTAGCTTATAATTCAGTGTTACTTTGGCAGTCCCCGGATCTTCATTTGTGAAGCCTAGCCATACATACCTTTGGCAGTAGTACTGATTTTATTTCTTTGGCTTGCATTTTTTTCCCCCTTTTCATTTATACAGAAGGAATAGAAAATAATCTGGTTTAAAAAAAGAAACCAGGAATCTGAAGTTTGTAACATTCTGGCTTGTATGAGCACTAGTGTGGCCAGCAGGGCTAGGACAGTGATTGTTCTCCTATACCAGGCACTGGGGAGGCCACACTTGTATACCGAGTTGTGGGCCCCTCACTCCAAGAAGGACATTGAGGTGCTGGAGGGTGTCCAAAGGAGGACAACAAAGCTGGTGAAGGGTCTAGAAAATTAATGTGTAAATGCTATAAATATTCTCTGTGAGTTTTCACTCTGTTTACTTGATTAAATACTCACCCTTCATTCATCTTGCACCTTCAAGAGTGTCTAACATGCAGATATTAGTATCATGGGTTTAATGATATCAACATTCATGCATGTTTTTTATAAAACTCAAAGGATTTGGCTTAAATAAAAATAAGGATTTTTAATAGTGAGGGAATCTATTTTCATGGATTCAAAACAAAAATACCCAACTGGTCTTGATTCAGAGCGTTCATGGAGCAGATGTCACTGAATTAATTCCTTTGTAGTCATGCTGAATTTTTTCATCTTTTTATTTAGGTTACCCTAGGTGCAAACATGAAATCTCCTTCTCTTTGCTATCAATTTGTTAATACATCACTGATTACAGCATGTTCATCCCTTCAAATTGCTTCTTTACATGATGTTGTCAGTCTCACTGAGCTGTTATACTTTGTCATACCAACTAATACAAAGTGAATCATTTGTCTTTAAACATTTTACTCTCAGAAGAGAGGAAAGCAGTGATGTTGCCTTGAGAACTATTGTCAGTAGCTGATCCTTAGTGTTTCCCATGAGAGAGAGGAAAAAAATATGTATGCCATGGTATAAATGTCCAAAACAAATATCAGTCAGGAATAATTCAGAATTTCCCATATGAATCAATTATAAGCAACAGACATTTTCTGGGGTAAGAAAACAGAATTTGTTAATTTGTACCTATTGCCTTAGGTTTCCTTTGATGATGGTTTTTATTCTGACATGTTAGCTCTAAGACAACCCAAGCAAATATAAAGCATGCGTCATTTGGAGACTGAGTTTGCTGAAAGATCAATGTACACTTGTGAAAATAAACCACCTTGTTTCTACAGCCATGAAATAAGAGAACTGATCCAAAAATACAATATGTGGCATGGGTTTGTTTGTTTTTTTTTTTAAATGTTTTTCTGGCACAATCATTTATTCTTGAAATGAAGAGGTTTTGTCTATCAGCACTCTGCAAGCAAACTCATAAAAAGAAAGTGGTTGGTTGTGTCCAAAATAAATGCCACTAATAAGATCATACCTATGAATGATTCTAACAGCATTTTTACTTTAGCCAGGGAAGACACTAATCACTGGAAAAATATTTATAGTATTTCTATTTCCTCCTAAGGCCAAAACACAAACCCTCATTTCCTCCTTCTGGTTTTAGTTTGGATGCTCCTTTGTCCTTTTTCATAAAATAAAATCACTTCTGTTTATTGAAATATCACATGATAAGTCAATCTTGATCTTGATGGCTCACTTGAAGCATTGTGTGGGTCAGTCCCCATATGAGTAGTGTCCTGGGTAGTAAGTACATAGGTGTAAAAGTTAGAGGTTTACAGCCTGCCTTCTGCTGGTATTGAGCAAGAGTGAGATCACAGGACTAGGCAGAACCATTTCCTGTTCTTTCATAGAGTTACCATGAAGAACTCAGCCTTTTCTGGCTTTTTTATTTCCTGCACAACCTTCTTTCTCTTTCCTTAATTCGTTTGGTAATATTTTATAGCACTTGCTACACGAAGGTCTGTTGAACTGTTTAGGAATTTATTCCTCAAGGCATGTGAGTGTTTTGTTTCTAAACAAATGAAGAAGCTGAGCTCTGTATGGTGATTTGCCCAAAACAACACAAGGCTGTAAGGTGGTTCCTACCCTAAGCCAACAGAATTTTAATATCTTAAACATTCTTTACATTTTATTTAGCTTGGAGGTAGTGGTTTTCATTAACTCTGTCAGGTGAGCTGACAGTAGGTTTGCAAGATATTGTAATCTTAGTTTGGGCACATAGATAATTTCCTCTTGAGATCTGCTTGCTTACATTTCTTTCAAGCACTTCAGCTGTTTTGCTTAAATGACTGGAGAAAATAATCTTTTCCTTACTCACCTTCGCACTCGTTTAACAAAAACTTGAAGAGCTCCTAACAAAAGGTGCCATAAGCAGCTATTCAAATCTGCTTTTGGAAGGTGCAAGTACAGCTCTAGTAATTCCTTGTCATCTTCTTCAGCCATCAGGTTTGGGCGCATGCCACAAGCGGAGAAGGAGAAGCTCTTGGCAGAGATTTCCAGCGACATCGAGCACTTAAACCCCGAATCTGCTGATCTGCGAGCGCTTGCCAAGCACTTGTATGACTCATACATAAAGTCCTTCCCTCTGACCAAAGCCAAGGCGAGGGCCATCTTGACAGGAAAGACCACAGACAAATCAGTTAGTTCCCTCTCTTGTTTCTTTTTTTTTCTTTTTTTTCCTCTTTCTTTCTTTGGAGTAAATGATTTACCACTTTGACAACTCATCCTTTGAAAAAAAAAACAACACAAAACAAACCAACCAGCTTTGCTGTTGGCAGTTCCATATTTCAAGCTGTGTTTGAAACACAGGAAATGTTTTGAGATAGGACAAGTAAACATTATTTGAAAAAACTCCAAGTTCACCTAATAAAATAGTTGAAACTGGTACAAGAATTTGAAGGTCATCTTAACCTTTTTGTATTCTCTGATCCGCTCTTCCCGTTTTCCTTCTCTTTCACCAAAGGTTATCTTCCACACTATCTGTTTAAGATGGTTATCTAGCTGTCAGGAATTAGCTGCTCTACTATTCCAGCATCCTCATCAGACCCTATTATCTGTAGTAGCTGTACCCAAGGGAATATTCTTTTTCATAAGTGTCAAAAGATTCCCAGTACCAACACCATCACTAGCCTTAACTATGCTACTTACCCTTCTGTTGCTCTGATGACTTCCTGCATTTAACTGGGTTATCTTGGATCAGATCAGTATCCTGTGTTGGTATAATTTGGATTTTAAGAGAAGGTACAAGAAATACTTTGAAAAGTAGGGAATGGAGATATGTGTATTTGTGGCTTGAATTGGAAACTTCACTGGCAATACTTAATCTCCTCTATCAGTGTGTAGGATAAATAAGATCTGATAATTATAGCAGATCTTAAGTTTTGCCACTATTTTAATACCTGAAGATCAAAAGCTTATAACTTTTTTTGATATATTTTCTGGTTTTATAGCTAGTTTGATATATTTTCTAGAATCATCAGCACAAATTTTATTGTCAGGATTACAACAGAGGCTATGTTTTACTTCCTTTAATGATTTCATATTTATTTGTCTTTATATATTCGTTTGGTTTTATCATCTTTAATAATTTCAATGACAAGAAAATATTTGGAGAAATTTTAGGCTTTCTTTCTTTAAAGGCAGTTAAAACTATAATTTAAATATTGTCCCTAATTTGGCTGTACCCATCCCAAAACAACTTCAGCTAAGTGGCCACTTACACTGTGAGTAACTGTTCCTCATGGAGCATATAAAGTTTGACCTAGCATAGTTTATTTGTTCTGCAGAAAGCTGATACACTAAGTCCACTTGAGGCTCCTTGTTTTTTCCAAGTCTTCCTGCAGTTCTTTCTCTGTAACAGAAACAGGTTAGTGGGAAAGAATTAACACAGCAATTTAGAGGTTTTAAATGTGTTCTTAATAACTGTGTGCCTGGTTGGCAAACAGAAGTGGGGTGTGGAATTCTGCATCTTGTTTACTCCTCTTCATCCTAAAAATGTCAGCAGGAAGCCTGCTCCTTTTGCTGCAGCTGCACACTCTGGAAGCATAGAATCAGAGACTGGGTTGGGTTGGAAGGGACCTTAAAGATCATCTAGTTCCAACCCACTAAAGCAGGTTGCTCAGGGCCCCATCCAACTTGATCTTGAACACTTGCAGGGATGGAGCATCCACAACCTGTCTGGGTGACCTATTCTAGTACCTCACCACCCTCTGAGTAAAGTATTTCTTCCTAGCACGTAATCTAAATCTCTCCTCTTTCAGTTTAAAACTATTCCTCCTTGTCCTATCACAATCTGCCTGTGTAAAAAGTCTCCCTCCCTCTGTTTTATAAGCTTCCTAGAAGGCCACAATTAGGTCTTGGTTAATTTTGAATCTATTCTGCAGCATACAGTGAACTGAAAACCATGGCAGTGAGCACCTAGATGAGTAAGGAATTAGAATCTATAATCAGAAAGGCTCTCAGATTCAAAAATGCATTTCTCAAGCCCAATTGTAGGTGTGTAATTTGTAGTTTAATTAATCAAATATGTTAACAAAGCTATTAATATCAGTAGATAATTGTTTAGTGAGCTATTTAGTTATTCATCCTCTAAGGGAAAGATTCTTTGGGTAAATTTAATAAATCCTCACTTAACCACTTCTCTAAAACCAGGAGCTTCTTCTGCATATCATGAAACAGATTGTTTCCAGCTCCTCATAAAAGTTTTCCTGGCACTAGTTTTCCTAATCTGCTTTCAAAACTGATTTATTCCAGTTGAGTTTCTTTCACAGTCAGACTCATTCTTGTGTTCTGAACCGTGCTGCTGGAGTTTGTACCATGTTATTTGTATTTTCTTTCCCATGGACCAGTTGTTTGAGCTGAAAGATATCCTAACTGTTATTTTTAAAGGTATTAACAGCAAAAGGTAAAATTTAGCAGATAATTAATACCAGAAAGTTGGTATTATTGGCAGTACTTTCTAGAAGGGTAGGACTTTTAAAGAACATGACAGTATATGAAGTAATCAGCATGTAAATGTATCTTTGTACAAAAAGGAAGTTATATCATCAGAAGTGCAGACATGTCACTGTACACTTACTAGAGTCTGTTTTCTAGAAGCCACTCAAATTCAGGTTAAAGGAGTAGCATTCTAATATTTGGTTACTAAGCATCCTAAACATTGAATTCTGCTATTGCAGAAGTTCTGTAAAACAAAACCCAAGCAAACAAACAAACAGGAAAGGCAAAACTCATGGATCTGTTTAAAGTGTTCCATGTACTAGCAGAAGTCCATGCTTTAGAACGTGTGAGAAGCCCTTAAGAACTACTTGTCCTTTCTGTAAGTCACTTGCACATTGTGAGGATGTTTGCTTTATGAATCTGTAACCCTTTTGGGTCACCTCCTCTTGCTGCATTCCTCATGGGTTTCTAAGGGATTGCTGATGACTTTATACCTCTGTATGCTTCTTGCAGTCTCTCAGGAGCCCAATGTTCATGCAAAGGACGTTAGGAAGTAAATTGTCTTTTCCTTTTGTTTTTAGCCCTTTGTTATTTATGACATGAACTCTTTAATGATGGGAGAAGATCAGATCAAGTGCAAGCACGTGTCCCCGCTGCAGGAGGAGAACAAGGAGGTGGCAATCCGCATCTTCCAGCGCTGCCAGTTCCGCTCCGTGGAGGCCGTGCAGGAGATCACAGAGTTTGCCAAGAACATTCCAGGCTTTGTGAATCTTGACCTGAATGATCAAGTAACTCTCCTGAAATATGGGGTCCATGAGATCATATACACTCTCCTGGCTTCTCTGATGAACAAAGATGGAGTTCTTATATCTGATGGACAAGGATTCATGACAAGGGAGTTTCTGAAGAGCCTGAGAAAACCTTTTTGTGACTTTATGGAACCCAAGTTTGAGTTTGCTGTGAAGTTCAATGCACTGGAATTAGATGACAGTGACCTGGCAATATTTATAGCTGTCATTATACTAAGTGGAGGTAAGTGCTCTCTTATTTAATAGGGTATTTCATGTCATAGAATTGACACTTTCCATTCCTATCCAAACAGGAAAGCGCTCAGCACTACAGGATGGGAGTGAGTTTATTTACACATAGTTTATGTCTCATTTTCAGCTCTCTTGTTGTTGTTTGCCCTTTTTTCTGGTTCAGGCAGAAAGTGAAAATGTAAATGACCTGATAGTAAAGATGGAGCTGGAAATGCCTCCTGACTCAGCAGTTCAAACAAAATGAGGACTATCTTCCTGAAAACAGGAAGAGTGGAATCTCACTGGCAAGAGCTTCTCCAAGTTAAAATACTGTGTGAGGGTTTTTCAAACCTGCAGTTAGATTGTGTGCCTTGCTAATTGTACACAAAGAGCTTTGACTCCAAAACAATTTCAAAATATATGTGGCATTTAGCTTACAGGATCCTTATGTTGGGTTGTTTTTATTTTATTGTTGATGGTGTTTTTTCATGTGTGCAAGGTTTTGTTTGCCTTTTAAAAGAGGGAGAAAAAAAAAGAATGCATTTCTCAGGAAAATGTTGGTCTCCTAATGCCTGAGAAATGTCTGCTCTGTTTGGATTTCCTAAACTGCTCTGCTTATATTCATCTTTATGCATTATGCTTTGAGCCAAGCATGAATCTGAAAGCCCAGGTATCCTACTACATATGTCCTAATGCTTCATTTAAGATAAAGACACTGAATTTTGAGCTGTTTGGAAGGCACTCAATATGTTCTAACTGATTCTGGGGTGATGCAGCTATTGTAATTTGTGAATTAGCAGCTGCTACCCAGATTTAGTTCACCTAGAAAGCTTTCCACCAAGAAGATGAGATAGTAGAGATACATTTCAGGTCATTTACTTTGGCCAAGATGATTAAGTTAGTGATGTCTCACCAGAAAATGTTACCCTCCTGATTTGTATGTATTTTGGCTTGGGATGGTACTGCAGATATTGACAGGAGGAATGTGCTGAATGTTCTGAACTCAGATCCTCTGCAGAACAAGACAGAGTATTTGCTTATTAGATTATGTTTAAGCAATCCCACACAAGAACCACATGCTATTGTTCTGCAAGCAAATACTCTGTTGGGAGTACATCCTTACATATAGCTCCATCTAAAAGCATCTACAACTGCTTCTGGCACTCTGTTTCCTTCAGTAAAAATGTGGTATCACCCTAGAGTTTATTAGCCTAACTAAAGCCACTTCAAACAGGTAGAGTTCCCAGAAGATATATTCTTGTGCAAACCTTTGAACACAGTGATCCCTGAGGAGCCTGAATTAATTCAGGAAGGGAAAATATGTTCCTGGTATATTTTTGGGTGGCTTTGATGGGGGAGGAGAGATTGCACAAGTCTTATTAAGGCACTACACAAAACATGCCAATGTTTTTTGGCATTTTCCAATATAGCAAAATTTGACAGATGAGAAACAGGCCTCTCAAAATCCACTCCTAATTGGGGGGGGGAAAAAAAGAGCATTTGCAATCTGCAAGGCTAGGTCTGCTAGGCTTTGGCAAGGTTTGGTTTACATTAGAGGAAACAGGTATCAGATAACTAATCTTACATTTTAGACCTCAAGAGGACAATGAACAACAGAAAAAAACTGACTATGTCAAGCCAGATATATTAAAAAGGGTTTTTTTGGAGAATAATTCATAAGCAGAGATCCATAAAGAACTACAATTCAGTAGTTAGCTCTTCAACAATGCTGAAGCAAATCCATACAAATCCATAAATCCATACTCAGTCCTTTCATTTTTTGAAATGAAGATCCCTCACTATCATTATTAGGAACTTTTGTTTGTTTGTTTGTTTTCAAAAAGCAGGACTTTTATTTGTAAAAACTGAGTTTATATTTTGAAAGCAATTACCTTTTGCTGGCAATGAGAGAATGGCTTTTATCATGGCATTTACTTCCAGTCAGATATGATATATATTCCACTGTCTGCATTCTGTGGGACTAGGATATCTTTTGTGCTCTGGGACTGAAATCCTATTTCTCAGATGTCTCCAATTTCTCTTAAGACCTGTTTTCTGACAAAAATGAAATTGCTGTAAGAACTGTCTGAATATTGAACATAGGATTTCAAAACCCATTTGTATGACCTCAAGGTCTTTACCAGCTGCAGGAATACTCAAATGTGTAAGTCACTTCAAGAAATCCTGTATACAAATATCTTGAAAAGAAAACCAGTTAGTGAAACAGAAAACTCCTAGCCAGATGCTCTAATTCTAAGTGAATTTGCCTAGTGAAATTCTGTTGGTTCTGCTGGCTCCAGGGGTGCTCTCTCTTATGCAGCTTTAAAAGGGAAAGAGAAAGTAATTCCAGCTGGAACATTGCATGTAGAAAGCTTTTCACTCTGAAGTGTTTGGAATTTGCCACAAATCCTATCAAACAGTGTAGTTTTTTGATAGTGAAACAGCAGCTTTTGCATTGTATGTAAAAAACCAAGATGCCCACATAAGAGCAATAAGTCACTGTAATAGCAGCAAAATGAAAGTACTCCCACTCCACAGCCAGTCACTTTATCATTCCTGAGCTGCTCAGTGCAGCCTCACTCTGTCTCAATGAAGCCAAACATTACAAACCTGAACTCATTATTGCAAAGCTGAAGAGTTCTTAAAGTTGCCATATTGTGCTTTAAAACAATCCTGTAAATGGCAAATGAATTCTAGTGTTCTGAATTCAATGCTCAGGAGACAGACTGGGTGTGTGAGCAGTAGGATATTGCCTTGTTTTTCCAAAAGAAATGCTTTATGCCATTGACAGCAATGCCAAAATCTCATTATGATTCTCTTATGATAACTTTTAAAACTATGCTTTGGTAAAATGAGATTTGGACAAGTTTTTTCAAGGAGATAGTCTTCCTCCCTGTTGTATTCCTCTGTGCCCCTAAGGCATATCCTTAGCCAGTACTCAGTGCCATGGTATACAAGTTAAAGAACTTGAAGCAGCTTTAAAAATATTACATATCACACAGCCTCAGCATGGTAGGGGTTGGAAGAGACCTCCAGAAACCATCAAATCCAACCCCCCTGCTCCAGCAGGCTCTCCCCCAGCAGCTTGCCCAGCATCACCTCCAGGTGCCTTGGGAATCTCTCCACACAAGGAGACTCCACAAGCTCTCTGGGCAGCCTGGGCCAGGGCTCTGCACCCTCACAACAAACAAGTTTTTCCTTAGGTTCAGCTGGAACCTCCTGGGTTCCAGTGTGTGCCCATTGCCCCTTGTTCTGTCCCTGGGCACCCCTGAGCAGAGTGTGGCCCCAGCCTCTTGCCCCCTGCACCCTTCAGGTCTTGCTCAGCATGGAGCAGCTCCCCTCTGGCTCTGCTCTGCTCCAGGCTCAGCAGCCCCAGGGCTCTCAGCCTTTCCTCCTGCCACAGATGAGTTCCTGTCCCTTTAGCATCTTTGTAGCCTCTACTGGACTCTCTCCATTAGTTCCTTGTCTCTCTCTTGAACTGGGGAGCTCAGAACTGGACACAGTACTGTAGATGAGCTGCAAATGAAATCTAGCATAAGAAAAATACTTAAGAACAAGTTGGATGTCTGTGGTTGAGCAAGAAAGATAACAGTCCAAGCCTTATTGAGGCTATCCACATTTCTGAACAGAGCAGACTCACTCAAACAGGTTGTTGACAAGTAGAGAAAAAGCTCAAAAGGTAAAGTTGTAGCATGTTTACATTTTTTTTGTCTGTTGTCATCTGCAGTGTTTAGCATATGACAGTGTTTGGGATCTGTAGCATGAATACACCTCTAACAACCCAGACCCTGTTAGTCAACATCAGTGAAACCAGTGGTTGAATTCAGAAATGCTGCTACAGTCACTTTTTCTGTTTTCTGTGTGCATTCTTTATAGTAAATTTTGAGCTGTGAATCACTGCTGCTTGTTTTAAACACGAGATTCAAGAATTTTGCTACAATCTGTCATCAGCACAATTTGAATTGTCATCACTAAGCAGTATCAAGAATGATTTCAAATTTTCCTCTAGCAAACCTGTTAGAGCAAAGAAATGCTTCCTAATCAGCCCAAGAAGTGCAGATAATCACTGTGGGCTTTGAACCAAAAGCCTGGTGACTGTGATACATGTGACACTCTCAGCAGAAAAACCTCAGCCTGCTGAGTCATATCTGCCTCAGCAAAAGGAGCAGCAGAACTGTTCAGTCAGCAATGTCTTTGCTTGTTTTATTGTATTAAGATTTCAGAATATGTATTTAAATGCAAAATGCATTTAAGCAAAGATATTAAAATATGAAGGTAAGGGTAAATGCATGCAGATGGAAAACTCATACATGAGGAACAAAAAAAAGAAATTGAACTTACTGTTAGGAACATCAAAGAACATCCAAATAAACAAAAAATAGTTTCCCTGAGAGAGTATGGAGCATCAGTTTACACAAAGTCATCCTGTTGACTGTTAGAGAGACAAGGAACTGCTGGAGAGAGTCCAGCAGATGTTGCAAAGATGCTGAGGAGGCTGGAGCATCTGTGGCAGGAGGAAAGGCTGAGAGCCCTGGGGCTGCTGAGCCTGGAGCAGAGCAGAGCCAGAGGGGAGCTGCTCCATGCTGAGCAAGAGCTGAAGGGTGCAGGGGGCAAGAGGCTGGGGCCACACTCTGCTCAGTGGTGCCCAGGGCCAGGCTAAGGGGCAATGGGCACACACTGGAACCCAGCGGGTTCCAGCTGAACCTAAGGAAAAACTTGTTTGTTGTGAGGGTGCAGAGCCCTGGCCCAGGCTGCCCAGAGAGCTTGTGGAGTCTCCTTGTGTGGAGAGATTCCAAAGGTACCTGGAGGTGATGCTGGGCAAGCTGCTGGGGGTGAGCCTGCTGGAGCAGGGGGGTTGGACTGCATGATTCCCAGAGGTCCCTTCCAACCCCTGTGATTCTATGTGATGCTGTCATTCTGTGAGACTCAACACTATTAGGGGCTGTTAGGGGCTTTCCCTGTCATTGTGAACATTTTCTTACTTAGAAGAGTTTCCTGCAGGATTTGCAAACCAAATTGAACAGCTACATGACAGTGAATGAAAACGTAAGGAAAAGCAGAGTAATGTGGTACTCTCTTGGTATAATCTGCATGGATAAAAGGCAGGATACATAGCACACAAAAAAAGCTAAACTTCAATCAACTATCTTCTGTATCAGAGAGGTTTAGAATTGGTGTCTAATTCACTTTTAGTTATCTCTTACCTTAATCATTTCAACTCTCTTTCCTTTGGCCTTCTGTAACCTAACTCTATTGTATCGTAAGTATGTCCTGCTACAACCATTTGTTTTTGTCTTTCACTTCCCTCAACAGTTCCCTTTGCAGTTTTCTCTGTGAACTTCCAAACAGCAATTCTGTCTTAGCTTTTTCAGAGGCTTCCACCAGTGTGTCACATCTAGTTTACTCTCCTTTTTTTCTCTTCCTTCCTATTCTCTAATTTTTTCTCAAGACATTCTGTTAATCATTTCCTTTGGTATTTTTTTTTCTATAAGCCACCTCCATCTGGAGCTCCTTACAGCACCAAATATACCTTTTGGTACAGTAATCCAATGAGTCTAGAGCATATATATTGAAGAGCATCTTAACAACTTAAAATATACCATAATACATGTATGGTAAAGCTTTTGCCTCTTACTGTCTTTTTTTTCTTATTTAGATAAGTGTTTTGGAACAGAAACAGCATTTTCCTTTGTAAGAATGTTTTACTGAGAAAGTCTAGCAAACTGTCAACACTCAAAAAATAATGTCCATATCCTGCAGTTCTCATTCATGAAAAATCTCTCTTGCCTTCAGTGGGAATTTTCCTTCTTCTTGAATTGGCTTATTTAAAAATAACATCTGATGATCTCCTAGGCTTTTGTCATAGTCATCTTCTCTGACTCTAGTTCCACTGGGTCATTATAAAACTATTAGAGTGGGGTTTGTTTTCAAAGAAGCTTTAAAGGACTCTAGGCATTTCAGTGGCACTGAACTTCAGCTCACCTCAGGCACCCAAATTTGAGGGGCTGCACAGTGAGCTCTAGACATAGCACTGATCTCCTGGCTTTGCCTCCTGGCCTCTGAAGTTACTCTGGGAAGCACAATGGTTGAACTGGGTTTCCCTTCTGAAACACTCACACCCTAAAAATTCCCACCATCAAAGTAGCAGGGGGCAAATGGAGATTAATCTCAGAGGAAATCAAGGCCAGAGGCTTTGTGCTTCAGGATTTTTTTTATATCACTGCACACTGAGTCATAACTCAGCTAGTTCAGAGTTCAGCTGCAGTACAGAGTCATATTTAAAGCTATCACAACCCAAACTCAATGTTATTAACAACTTTGAAGCATGAACATTTGGGAAGTCTTTGAACACTCTAAAGGCAGCTAGGAGGTTTTGCAGCACAAAAAAAAAATACCCAAAATTTATCCAAAATTCTCCAAGTTGCTTTAAAAAAAAACCTATTTGGTGATATTGCCAAGGAAAGGAACAAAAAGGAGCCATTTGTTTGGAGAGAATTTGCTGCTTGCAGGTATTTACTTACAGGCTTTCTGAAGCATGTTTTGTGGTATTATCAGCTGAATGGTACAAAGAAGTACAGCAGGCCAAGCACAGCTTATTAGTATAAAGTGGGTCCCTGAGTCCTGTCACCTACAACTGAAAGCAGTCACTTGCTAAACCCACTGTCAAACAACTATTCAAATTCTCTCTCATTCCTGTTTCTGGCAAACTCTGCCCAGACCTCACCTCTTGGAGAGTTAACTCTCCTTTCCTCATCAGTGACCTACATCTGTTCATGGCTTATGGACACTCATTTGGTTTCATGCCAATTTTGTCTTTTAGTTTACACTGCAGTTTTTCCTCCATGAAGCAAAACTCCAATGTATTTCTAAGGAGCTTGGTTTTCTCTCAGCCTTTTTTCCAGTATATTACCACAAGCCAAGCTGAGTTAGTAGAATTGGATGCACAGAAAGGTTACTAATATCACAGGAAATAGCAACTTATCATTAAATCTTTAATATAGATCAACCTCTTGTCCAGTCTGAAATTGAGATATTGGCTTAAGTAATTTCAGGCTAACTATAGGCACTGCTTTACATTGACTAGCCTATGAAATTAATTTCAGAGCTACACAGCAAAAGTTATTTCAATTATTGACTGTATTCTGATATCCAGACTGTGTTACCCAGCATAAAGTAGTTTAGCAGTAACAAATCACTGGTGGTCATATGTGAGGATTTAATAATGTTAAGCAACTGTAGAATCAAATAATTTATTACCTCAAGTTAGAAAACAACTTTTACAAATGCTGTTCAATAATGATTGCCACCACTTAAGAAGCTCTTTGGGGACAGACAGAAAGAACAGAACAGCTATTATTATGAAATGCAATAATGGTTAAAAAAGAAACAGTTTGCTTCTTGCCAAAGAGTAAGATATGCCAAAGATAATCCTGGACTCTTGCAGCTGTGGCAGTGCAAGTAGCTGCCTTTGGCTGTAAACATCCATCCCAGATTCCTCTATATGGAGGAGAGCTCTCTGTTGGCATGAGCCCAGAAAAGGCATTTTCTGTGCAAGCCACATCTATCACTCCTCCACTGCCATAGGCATCTGTGGCTAAGCTGAGGGGCTCATCTAAAGCCTACCATGAGACTTCTTAAGAGCAACTGCAATTGAGTGTGGAGAACTGAACCTGTGAATTTTAAGTCCCCCAGGTTAGTATGACTACTGAAGTAGAATTTATGCCTTTATTTAAAGTTATTTTGATAGGCTAGCACCCACCCTAGCAGGGAACGTTTTAAATGGTAGCAACTGCACGCAAATCCATCAGAGTATATGTTGACTTTCCCCTACTCTATCTCACTCCTCCCTTCCATAAACACTCCCAGTTTACTGTAGAAAAACCATTACAGAATCCCAGACTGTTAGGGGTTGGAAGGGACCTCTGGAGATCATGTAGCCCAACCCCCCTGCCAGAGCAGCAGAACCTAGAGCAGCTTGCACAGGATGTGTCCAGTTGGGTTGGGAATCTCTCCAGAGATGGAGACTCCAGCACCTCCCTGGGCAGCCTGGGCCAGTGCTCTACCACCCTCCAAGGAAAGTAAAGTTCCTCCTCCTGTTCAGCTGGAACTTGCTGGCTGCTAGTTTGTGCCCATTGCCTCTAGTCCTGTCAGTAGGTTCTACAGTACAAAGCCTGGCCCCATCCTCCTGACCCCCACCCAGTGTAGTACTGTATAAACCTGTCTCTGGAGCTGCACCACACACATGCTGGAACTCTTTCTAAAGCTAGCTCTAAAACTTCTTTGAGAAAATTCTAGTAAAACCTTATAAATAAATACATGAAGAAATTGCCAAGGATTTCTCAGTAAGTGACATAATGAAATGCTTAATGTGCTAAGGAAATGAATGCAGGAGATTGCNTCACCTGACTGCCAGGATTTCTCAAATATTATTGAGAGTGGCTTGGTGACTCCATCAGCCAATTCTTTTAGGACTCTGGGGTGCATCTCATCAGGTCCCATAGACTTATGTATGTTTAGTTTCCTCAGGAGGTCACGAACCTGACTTTCACATACAGCAGGAGGGACTTCACTACCCTGGTCCCAATCTTGTGGGTTTTTAACTTGGGAGGTGTTGGGAGAAAGGTTGCCAGTATTTCCATACTGATGCCTTCAGAAACTTACAACTCTCAATGTTTGTTCTTTGCCTAGATCGCCCAGGTTTGTTAAATGTGAAGCCCATTGAGGACATCCAAGACAATCTCTTGCAAGCTCTGGAGCTCCAGCTAAAGCTGAATCATCCAGAATCATCACAGCTCTTTGCAAAGTTGCTTCAGAAAATGACAGACCTCAGACAGATTGTCACAGAACATGTGCAGCTGTTGCAAATCATAAAGAAAACTGAGACAGACATGAGTCTTCATCCACTGCTACAAGAAATCTATAAAGACTTATATTAATGACCATAGTAGTTCTAATCCTCTGACATAATGTATGTTCTTCAGATTGCACTATTTCTTCAAGGGAAAGCTTTGCATACCTAAGAAATTACTGTGAAACAGCATTTAAAGAGAGAAAACTTAGTATAGTAGATCTATTTTATGCATATTGTTTATAAAGACACATTTACAATTTACTTTTAATATTAAAAATATCTATATCATGAAATGGTTGGCAGTATTTTCAGAATTAATTTTTTAAACTATCTTATTTCTTTAAATTGCTTGTCCACTCTGATTGATGCTTCACTGCTGTTGGTTAAGCATGCAGTTCAATTTTCCACTTAAAAATAAAAATCTTTCTCCTTCACTATTTCTAGGGAAACATTTGAAGTATTATGTTTGATTTTGTGCTCCCAAGGCAGCAGCAAAACAACAGCACAAGGAGTGTAACTTCAGATGAGAGCTTAAAAAGGCAGAAGGTACAAATGTCACATCTGACAACATTTGTGCCTGTTGTTGGTGTAGAATTTTACACTGATAGAGCTCTGTAAAGAGCTCTGAGTGTAAGTAAGAATTAGGCCCATCATTTGTGGGCAGCCCCAAAGGTAGACACCATGTCAGGAATCATTTCAGTCAGGCAAATGCACTGCTCCTCGTTGGTAGGAAGCAGTGTCTGATTGCTCGTGCACGTTGCAGGCAGGCAGAGCAGCAGCTGCCCCACCATGGCCTCCAAAGCATGTGCCCCAGCAACTGATGCTGATGCAGCTTTCTGTCACTCCATTGAGGCTGGAGTTGGAGTAGGTTTGTCCAAACCTCTTGGCCTGAGACCTTCCCAAAGGATCTGATCAACTATCATTGAACGACACATTCAGTCCAAACTGTCATGGACAACTGGAATTGTGTGACTCTTCCTAAATATAAGCAAGGTTTGAATTCATGCTTTAAGACCTAAACCTGTAATGGAGACCTTACTATGTTAGTTTGACTTGAGCTATCATTGTTATCACTGGGAACAACAATGCCTTGAGATGTTCACTGCTGTCAAGATTGTGAAGTTTCTTATATATGTTGTCCTATAATATCACCTAAGATTTCCACTGGGAGCAAAGCATGAGAGAGTGAATAAACTCAACAGAAGGTAAATTTACTTCCAGTATCTTCTGATAGTCTCAGTACTGATGTGAGATTCCTTTAGATTCACCTTTAGCCTGCCCACATTTTCTGTTTGTGGATGTGAGCCCTGACAACACCAAGCAGCTGTGATCCATGCTGGTGGAACCCAAGAGGGAATGTTGGGAAAAAATCCACTAGTTGTAACATATATTGAAATGAGGAATGGCTCTCAATTGAATAGCCTTATTTTTCCTTACCATGTCCACATTTTATTTATGTAGCAAAAACTGTGCCTTAAACATTAACAAGTTCAGAGGTGATACAGAAGTGGACCAAGAGGTAATGTAAGTGTGTATGTGAGTATACTGGACTTTTAGGGAGCATGAATTGGCCTTACTCCTAATATATACCTTGAAAATCTATGTTGGTGCAAATTATGCAACAAAAAGGCTGACAGAGGTAAATATGAAAATAAATCCTTAAGCTCATGCCTTTTACCCCTGGAAATGTTTCCTACTGCTTATTTCAGATAACCTATGGGCCTGTGGTCAGTAGTAAGCATTATATCCACCAGGAAGTTTGGAGAATTGGCTCATTCAACCTCCAGGTTTAAAACTGTTAGGTGGAATTGCACTGGGATGGTGTCAGCAAGAGGCTGAGCTGAAGAACTTTGATCCTCATGAAGTTCACAATGAGGTCATTTCAGGTAACTCAGAAATGATTGCCCTGAAGCAATCAGAATATTGCACATGAATGCTGTAGATTGCATCTTTCGTGCACATTCCAAGGCAGACACATTGTGCTAGCTGAGCATCAGGCTCTGCCAGGAGTTACATGCACACTACTTGTGGTGGTTACAATTCAAAAGAAAATATGCTCTCTACATCTTCTTTTCAGTTGTTTTCCACTGGACACTGATCATTTGAAGCTTTGTCATGTCTCACTTGGTGATAAGCCTCTGTTTAATTGTAGAGTTTGTCCTCATGTGTAGGAGGACATACCAGAGCTGAACTGGCACTGGGATGGACCACATCTCCAACACTGCATTCCTGTCATAGTAACACACAGCAAAAACTGTTCATCTGAGCCTGCATTTCTTAGCCAGCTCCATTTCACATTGGCTTCACTAGCAATGAGGGTTCAGAACTAGTTTTAAATAAAGAAGAATTCTAGGGCACATTCTTATGTATGTGATACAGAAATTGATTTGAAAAGGGCAGTGGCAGAGATGCACTGACAAGGAAAGGAGAGTCATCACTTTGTTACAGGAAAGAAGAGTGTGGAACCAAGAAGCACATGAACTGAAGGAGCTTGATTCTATTTTATTGCAATATTTTTGGAAGTAGCAGTTTAGCAGTGACAGTGTCTAATCCATTCACTCCAAGATGCTGATACACACTCCACATGTTTTGAGAGTGGTAGCACAGTGCTGTAAGGAGAAAAGAGAAGACAGTTGTGCAGCAGCAAGTACTATTATGTTAGGATGAAGGCACGGGGTGCTCCAAAGCCTATATTTTTCTATCACCTGTATAAGCTGCTGTAATAAAATATATTGTTCTCCCTCCATCCTGTCTTCTCTTCCATTTTGATAACTCTTCATCATGTTTTCCTTAAGCTGTGGAAAATGTTAGTTTTGATGTGAATTACTAATCACAGAAATGTTCTGATTCTCAATGGTTGCATCATGGTTAGGAAGGTTTGCCTAAAATACTTTTCTACAAGAATAGGTCTTAAGGGAAAAAAATGTTCATTTAATGGACAATTGCTATGTACTAATTTAGAACAATTGACTGTTAAGAGGATATGAAAACATTTTCTCAACAAATAGCATTTTCTCTGGTGAATTCTATTCAGAATTTTGATCTAATTGTAAATACTTTCTGTTTCTGTGGGACTTTATTTATTAGAAACAAAAACCCTTGCTAATGGGAGTTTCTGTGTAGGTTGCAATATTTCCAGACTCTCTGGAGTTTTGCTTAGAATGGGCCAGGCCATAATTGAACAATTTGTTTTTTGATCTTCAGTGCTACTAGAACAACTCTAAAATAGACACAGTCAGCTGGTACGTGCTTGCCTTTGAAGAACTTCATTTGGCTTGTGTTTTGCTCTCCTTCCTTAGTGACCTGTTCACTATATCCTAGCATCTTCAGAGATGATGTGGTGACTGATACAGCTACACCCCTGATGTTGCTCAGTCTTGTATTTTACACCTGCTTTTTCAACAGAAAGATGCTGAAGGTAAATCATGTCCAGAGGAAGTCATTTGGTATTCCTGTGGATAACCAGCAACTCCTATCCAGCAAGCTCTTCTCAATGGCATCCAGTGTTAGGACAAGAGGGAATGGGAGCAAGCTGGACCACAGGAGGTTTAGTATTAAGCTGAGGAGGAACTTGTTTGCAGTTCAGGTGCCAGAGCACTGGCCCAGGCTGCCCAGGAGCCTGTGGAGTCTCCTTGTCTGGAGCCATTGCAGAGCTGCCTGGACACATTGCTGTGTGAGCTGGTCTAGGTGATCCTGCTCTGGCAGGGGGGTTGCACTAGATGAGCTTTCTAGGGCCCTTCCAACCCCTGACACACTGTGATACTGTGATTATCCTACTAACACAGGTAACCAACTGCCTTTCAGCACTACCTGAGAGGAAGCACTTGAGTTGTATGTTCCTAACATAATTTCTTCCTGACACATACAGCCTAAAATATCAAAAGCCTAGAAAATGGACTTGCTGATAGTTGCCCTGACTTGTGTTGCAAAGCAAAGCTTTACAAGTGCCACAGGCCTGCCTGGCCCTGCCCTTTCACTTTATCATACACCTTCTGGGGTTCAATCCACCACCGGTACACTTCAGCCCTGGGGGATCAGGATTTAATAGTTGATTTGCAATTGTAAGCTTGGTCTTGAAGCTGAGTGCATTTTAATGGGACTTCTTCCTTTGAAGCAAGAGGTGATATCTCTCCCTTCAACAGAGGCAATATCAACTTTGTAAACATATGCAATGCAAAGCTGCAGCCAGAGATTCATAGAAGGAGGAAAGCAAAAATGAGGGGAAAAACCCACCAACATACCAGTCTCCTAGATCAGCTGCTCAGTCATACACTTATCAAATACTTCAGGTTTTCATCTGAGCATTGGAAACAATTCTGTGCCTCAGTCTTAAGGCCCATGCCAACTGCCATGCCTACGGTGGCTGAAAATCAGCTGCATAGGTGTGTGGTTAAAAATCAGCTGCACAGGTGTGTCTCTAACTGCATGAATCCAGCACTATACTGCCACACTTGGCAGCACTAACTAGCCCTGAAAATGTTGATAATGGTAGGAAAAACAATTTCTGAATGTCTGATATTTCCTTTTGATGTGCAGGATGTAGCTGTGGAGTTAGAGTGGTGAAGCAGCACAGCATGACTACTGCTCACTGGCTTGAAGAAAACTATCAGCAGCCAATGACTGACTTAACAACAAAAGGAAGGAAAAGGATGCAGGAGTTCAGATGCAATATTATACTATTAGATATGTGTGTGTGTGCACGCAGGGAAGGACATACATAGCACTCATTTATAGTACAGCTCCTACTCAGAAACCATTACTAGTGATCTGTGGGTGTAAGAACTCCAGAGAGTAAGAAAATAGCTGCTACTTGTTGCCTTTTTGCTCATATGTTCTGAGGATTGCCTCAAAATATAGACCACTCTTTTACCAGTATAGAAAAATATTTAGATCTGAGTCTTTAAGCTTCTGATGCACCTGCATTGCCATGTGCCATCCATTTCATCAGTCCTCTTTTGCCACAGCCCTACTTCCAAGCCATATAATTCCAGCAGGCTTTCTCCTCAGCACGTGAGCTATTGTTTGATACACATTGCCTCAGTTTCAGTGTTGAGTTGCAGATGGGTGCAAGCAACTGCAGCTCAGGAGATGTGGGGATAACATAGTTTCCCCAGGTCTGCTCCTCCATCAGACCTGGCAAATCCATCCTCTGTTTCAAGGACTGCACAGAGTATCCCTCTGTGTGGTGCCCTAGTCTCTGGACCTCTGTGTTCTGTCAAAAAGCTGCACCCTTGTAAAGATATCAGCTCTCCTTCCCAACATGTATGGTCTGTAAACTTGGAAATGTTATCCTTATCATCCTGGTTTGTATGCAAGGCACCTATAGTTCATAAATGAGATTAGAGAGCCCTGCTGTACTTGGCCTGACAGACATCAGCACATCCCAGTGACTTACACCCCAAGTCAAAGCAGACAAAGAGAGCAGTAAGTGAATTTTAGGCTGTGCTAGTTGGGATCCACAGACAAGAACTGACACTCAGCTCACTTCCCAGCCTGCCTGCTTAGGCTTCCCCTTACTGNTTCACACTGTGCCTGACTGCTTTGTACATTTAGACTTTGAACTGCCAATTGCCTTATGAGACCTCATGTTAGTGACAAGTTTTAGTGTAACAAAGCCAGTAAACAGCATCCATGCATTGATAAGCTCTCAAACTTATCAGTCACTGTTCAATTGACAGTGCCTTTCATGACACAGGTCTTTTTGGTTTGATTTATCAAATCTGATGCTAAGTTATTGCAAGAACATAGTCTCTAGGCTGTGACTTATCTAGATGCTATAGCAGGAACTCTCTGGTCAAGCCTTACTCTGGACAAGCTTTATTCAAGGCAGGCTTTAATCTTCAGGATTAAATTCTTCAGGAATTCTTGTAAGTGTTAAGTTGATTTACTTCAATAGATTTTTTTGAAAAAGGCTAAAATCAGGATCTCCCAACCTGCACAAGTTTCTAATTATGATTTTGCTAACTGACTGTGAGTGTCAGCTCTGCTTTAGAAAAGGGCATGCCTAGTAAAACAGGAGAAGAGCTTTAGCTGCAAATGAAAGTAATCCTTCTTTTGAGACATAGATCGTTTCAGGACTTTCTCTTTAATTATTAAGCTTTATTATTGTGGTGGAAATGGGCAGCATTTCCACAACAGCGTTGGCCAAGAGGAATATCCATTGCTTGTTATATTAGATGCTGTTACCCAACAAGGTTTAGGTTTTTTTAGTCCAGTGGAAACAGCAAGGGAAAACTGTACTCTCTAGAGGCAGGGGAGGGAAGGAGAAATCCGCAGCACCATTGGTTCTCACACTGGGAAGAGCTGGCAGTGCAGGAGAAGATCTTGTCCTGCTTGCTGCAATGATGATTAAAGCATTCTGTTGTGTCAGCATATCCTCAGTTTGTTAGTGCTAACTCTCAGCTGGCCATATCCTGCCAGATTTGCAAGCAAAGCCTGCCAAGCCATCTCAACAAAAATGTAGCTTTAAATATTATAAATGATGCTGCATTTTGCTGTGGAAATGTTTCCTGAAAAGGCTGTTCCAAAACATGCTTTGTTGTTGGGGGAGGGGAGCAAAAGGGGCCTGGGAGAGGGGGGAGGGAGGAAAAAGAGCTACTTTTAATAGACTTTTCTCTTTTTTTGCTTTTGAGGCCAGAGATTCATTTCACATCATTCTGTAAGACCAAATGGATGGGGTTTTTTTCCCAGTGACTATGAAACATAACAATAATAATTTTGTATGTAAGTTTTGGCTTACATACTTGGGGTGGGAGGAAGCACAGAGGGCATCTTATTCTGTGAAGGATTGCAGTCAGGGATTTTGCAATTGATCAGTTAGTAAAATCTTTGTGGTGGACATCTGCTTGCTGGCAAAGATGAGCTCTCTTCCTCCTGTTCTATTAAATTAAAAAATCACAGTAGAGCAAAGGAGGTGGCTCTGAAAGCAAGGGCAAAGTTTGAGTTCTAGACAAAAAAAAAAGGATTCAGGTCTCTGATTATGGGATAGTGTCACAAACTGCTCAATGACAGTTTCCAGTTCAGCTACTCTTGCATTCTTTGGTTGCTAGGTTTCCTTCTTTTGACGTATATGATCCAGAAGCAAACCCTGGGAGCTAATCCTCATGCGGAGTTCCAAACTCTTCTTTGTGCAGACACACACAGAAATTCAAAGCTCTTCAAACTTAAAATTCCAGTGGTGGCCCATTCGTGTGGGAGAGCCTTTGAGAATGAACATTATCTCACAAAATCCCTTCACAATTCAGCCTCCAAACAGACACTGTACTCAGCACTGGGGAGGTCACACCTCAAATACTTGGTTCAGTTTTGGGCCCCTCACTACAATAACAAATTTGAGGAGATGGAATGTGTCCAGAGAAGGACAATGAAGCTGATGAAGGTCTAGAGCACAAGTGTGCTGAGGAGCAGCTGAGGGCACTGGGCTTGGTTAGTGTGGAGAAGAGGAGGCTCAGGGGAGACCTTAGCTCTCTCTACAACTCCCTGACAGGAGGTTGGAGTGAGCTGGGGGTAGGTCTCTTCTNGTTGCAGTGAGCTGGGGGTAGGTCTCTTCTGCAGGTTTAACAGGGAGAGGACAAGAGGAAATGGCTTCAAGTCACATCAGGGGAGGTTTAGATTGGATATAAGGAGGAATTTCTTCCCTGAAAGAGTTGTTAGGCATTGGGCCAGGCTGCCCAGGGAGGTGCTGGAGTCACCATCCCTGGAAGGGTTCAACAAACATATAGACATGACCCTTCCAGACCTGGTTTAGTGGTGTTGGGTTGATGGCTGGACTTGATGACCTTTGAGGTCTTTTCCAGCCTCAATCATGATTCTATGATTCTAAATCGAAAGGAAAGGAATGATTAGAGCCATGCAATCAGAAGTGGATTCTGCTGTGCCCCATCCAATAGTCCACTGTCAGGTGCAAAGAGAAGTTTCATTGCAATGGGTCAGAATTCAGGCTGTCCTCACTATCCCTCAAGCTGAGTGTTCATCAAAAGATCTAGTAGCTATTCAGCTGAACATTTCCACACATCTTTTATACTTTCTTCTTTAGTTCTCACATTTTTCTGCATTTTACAAGAATGGTTTTTTGCCAGGTTAATTCTAGCCTGCTAGGCATTCAAAGCTCTTACAGGTAAGACACACTGTTACCCATGTTCCTTTGCATATACATTTTAAGGTAAGAACATTAGGTATTTGTAGTCTATGTATTTTTAGAATAAAATGTAATGCAGGGTAATACAGACAGCTTCAATGAAAAATGTACTTTCAAGGTGTTTTGCCCTTGCAAGATCAATTCCTGGAATAAAATTCCCTGAGTATTATTATTAAGCTTGCATTTGCCATGCAGATACTGCAAATGACTATCAGAAACAGGGTCATTTTTAGTTATTAGAAATAAAACATCTTAAATGCTTAGCCAACTGATAGCTTGTTTATTTTGCAGGTGTTACTGAGAAAAGCTAGAATGTACAAAGATAATGGAAAATGAAATGCCTTGGAGTTCTTGACCTTCATTTGTGGCTGAAGTCTACAAGAAGTGATCATTGCATTTACCACTGCAATGCAAAGGTCCAGAGTTTGCTTGGCAGTACAACTCAAATCTGATACATGATGTTGTTAAAGACAATGGCATTATACCAGAATGAAATCACCATAGTGGATGAAATCATACTGAAAATTGGATTTTGAAACCACAGTAGAGTTGCAAAGGTAGCATATAGGAGTTATTGGGCTAGTACCTGGAGAAGGTACTTTGGCATCCAGCAATAAAATTCCTGTACTCAGAAAGTGGGTGTTTTCTGACAGAACCTACTTTTGGTTCCCCATAACCTTTATTTTGCTCTTTGTAGAAGACTGTGAGGTGCTTACCTGCAAGGTACAATATAAGTGCACTCTGTTTCTACCTTGTGCTGCCACAATAAGTTGTCATTACTGCAGATTATACAACTTAATACACATATATTATGAAGGAGGAAACAATGGGCTGTAAAGCATCCATTTCTGATGTTTATTGGTGATGTTTCCTTGATGTTCCCTCTTCACTGCACTTCTGTTTGGGTGTAGTAAAGCTGTAGAGGTTAACTAACACTGAGCCTGGAATGTCATCCATCAGGTTACAGAAAGTTGGACTGAAAACCTTCTGAATCTCCAAACCTGGGGTCAAGCCTAGAATGTAGTAGCTGTTCAGAGAAAAATCACCTTTGTATTGTATATGACATGACCTAAGTGCTCATGGTTTGGGTTCTGGCAGCTAGCAGACAAGGTTTGAAGTGTAGTGGAATGGACAAGGGCTGGTTGATGGCAGGTAAGAGTTGGGCACACTCAATTCACCAGAATAATCACATCTTCAGTTTCATTTGGATGTTTCCTTGTCTCACATCCCATTTTGCATTTCCATCAAGATGAGCTCTCCTGAGTATTGGGAAGGGAGAAAGAAGAGACAACACAAAAGTACTCCAGTTAAAACCCTTGTCCCAAGGAAATCACCTTGGAAGCACAACTACTTGTAGAATAGACCTCAGGAGAATGAAATGTAACAATGAGCTTCAGGCCCTGCATCCTGAGCACCCATTCTTTGGTCATCCCTAAAGACACACACACTGTGCACACAGGACAGAAAGCAAAGCTCAGCTCCTGTCAGAGCATTCCTTAATACCATATTGCTTCTTGGGACTGTCTGCAGTGCCTCCCAAAATGCACCACAGCCCAGGGCAGGCAGGCAGACTGCTCACAACTGGTGCAGTTTGGGCACTGTCTGGGTACTGTTAGCACCCAAAGTGAGCAGGATTCCATCCTAAATGGGAAATGGGGTGAAACTGTCCTAAATGTGCAGAAAAGTGTTTTGCAAAGAACAGTAAATACAAATAACTTTTAGAAATCAATTAGACATTGAAAACAGTGAGAAGGGTTTGTCAGTGCCATTAACACCCACTTAGAAGCAATAGAGCCATGCACAGCAATGAGCACATGAAGAATCTCCTGTCAGCACTCTGCCAGCCCTGGCTAGGATGAGACATAACTGATGTTCAGTGGCTGACAAAGTTCCTTCTGTACCAGCAAGAACCTTCTAGCTTCCACTTGCAGGAATATTAATATTCAGTTGTGGGCATTATTCAAACCAGAGGGAGAGAGGAGTGCCTGACTGGTTTTCTTAGCTCACATCTTTCCATAAAGAAGTATCATTTAATTAGATTATCATTTAATAAGTTGCTAGGGCTAGGACAAAGGCTGGACTCAATGATCTCCAAGGTCTCTTCCAGCTGGAACTGTTCTATGATTCTATAAGTAGCTGCCCAAGGAACTGATTCTCAGTGCAAAGGAGAGGAGAGCTTGTGGCTGCTGCTGCTGCACCCCAGATTCTTCCCATTGTCCCCAGTTCCTGTTCCCAGCATCCGGCCTGTGCCCTGGCTGGCTGTGAGTGCCTGTCCTACTCAGAGTTATGATAGTTTGGTTAGCAGCCAAAGGGCTGAGGATACAAATCATAATATCATTTCCTTCCCCAGAGAACCATTGTGCCAGGGGAGGGGAGCTCTGCAGCCCCAGCTGTTCCTGCCTTCTGTTGCTGTCCTGAGGTCAATGGCAACCTAAAGGTATCTCAGGAAGGAGCATCTTGCCAATTCCATGAGGCAGCAAACCTCCTTCCCAACACCTCTGATCCATTGTGAGAGAAATGAGTGACACCTTAGAGGCAGTTTTCCTGCTGAGTGTGAATGAGGGATTGAGCTCCTTAGAAATGATTGCAGTGGGGCTGAGGACAGGAGTGCATGTCTGCAACAGCAAATACAAATGTGAGCCAGAAAATGAGCTTCTCATCTGCACCAGAACAAAACTGAGACACTTCAGAACTTTCTGAAAACCACATGAAACCCCAGGTTCAGACCTACAGTCTGAATTCCTCAGCTCTGGCATGTATCTTAGCCATTGCACTCAGTTTNAGGTGTGAGCAGAGCAGAGTGCAGTGGCACAATCACCTCTCTGCATCTGCTGCTCACGTTTCTTTTCTGATGGATCTCTTCTACTTTGCCTAAATGAATGGGCACAGAGAGTTAGAGCACTCTTCTGGAGGCCAGTGCAGGGACTTGAAACCCTTGTCCTTCTCAGTACAGGTGAGTGCTTTAACCCACTGGCCTTTCCTTGGCCCTTCCTTGATCTTCCTCTGATCTGCTTTTAGCCACACGAATACAAGGTGTGATATTCACAAGTGCTGAACAACAAGCAACTGGACTCTGAATACTCAAATATAAATTCAAGAGTCTAACTTTAGGCAC
The DNA here is from genome assembly GCA_013396975.1 of Bucco capensis. Classification (NCBI taxonomy): domain Eukaryota; kingdom Metazoa; phylum Chordata; class Aves; order Piciformes; family Bucconidae; genus Bucco; species Bucco capensis. The sequence continues at coordinate 70,428 of VWZO01022189.1, read as the reverse complement.
TGGTTTTGAAATTCTTGTGTAATTCACATTGTGAGTTAGAGTAGGGACAGCAGTGTGTCTAGGAGACACAACAAACATTCTCCTTTACATTATAAACAAGCCTTAAATAAGTAGTCGATGGAGCTGTTGCCTAATCTGTTGTGGTGTTTGTTGTTGTATTTTAAAAAAGACATTCCAAAGTACCCTACAGATTTTTGGACTAATGTCTTGCACACACAGTTTTTTATTGCTTTCAGTAAAATGACAGCACCACCAGAATGAATGAGTCCCATGCTACAGATCAGACAACGTTTCCTAACAGGGTTTGAAAGCCTCTTGTTACACAAATGCAATTCCCACTGCCTGGAGTAAGCAGATATTCTTGGCATGCCTGGTTAAGTCTTAAATCACAGCCAGTGGGTACATTGTGCTTCACATGCAGAGGAACAGGATTTCACTTGGAGAGCTGCATGGTAAAGAACTCCTTGGTCAATATAAAGCTTATTCCAGCATGCTTAGACACACAAGACCTCCCTCAGTTCCATAAGCATTTGTTGCATGTGTTAAGGATTGCAGGGCACAAGAATGTTGTGATGATTGTATCTTCTGATTTTCTTAGCCATTACCCCAGCTGTGTTTTAATCTTGCTGCTATAATCTGAAATGAGTAATTGCTCAATGGATTAAGAACCCAGCATATTTTATTGGGCATTGTTATGCCTTTCAAATAGGGTTAGATAGATAAAATCTCAACCTCCAAACTGCAGCTTTACCAAAAACACATTGCTCTACTTAGACCATGCTCAGCTCTCTAGTTTTACACCACTATGCATGCCCAGTCCTCTGGAGAAGGTTAGCTCAGGAGTGGTCTTTCAGCAACAACTCAAAATGTTATAAAACAATCAGCATCAGCTAGATTCACTTTCCTGATGGGGGAAGCTGGAGCACTGGGCTTGCAGCTAAGTGACTAGCCTGAGAGCATCCAGAGAGCCAGCTCCCTGCTAAGCTTCCTTCTCCATCCCCCTGTTCCAGTAGCTTCTGGAGTATTCCTAAAAATAATGCTTTTTCCAAAGAAAATCCACTGGCTGTCTTCCAAAACATCACCAGAAAGATTTGATTTACCAACAAGAGAGCTAAGCTAGGACTGTTCCTTTAACATTTCACTTCCCCAAGGCTGTGTTTGCTTGCAGGTGAGTAACTCTTAATTCCCTCCCCCTCCTTCCCAGGGCTTTACTCTGCTGCTTGCTCATGGCTCAGGGAGGAGCAAGGCTACCTGGAGAACATGGGAAGAAGCACAGCTCTGGATCACCTCAGGTCAGTGGAACTGGTTTATAAACACTAAACCAAAGTGGAATTAGCTAATGATATGTGTCTTAAGCAATATAGCACATCCAGTTACAGAGCTAGGATATAACTCCTAGCTCTATCCTGGCTTTGCCAGGATACCTTTTCCTCTACTCTACACTGGCTCTGAAATCAAGGGTTCCTGTCCTGCTCTTGGTGCAGACTGAAGCCACTCAAGGTGGGAGAATATCAAAGCACAAAACTATAGCTTGCTAGAGGCATTAAAGGGGGTGAGAAAAGATTCTGTACATTCAAAGAAAAACCACAGTAAGATAGAATTGCAGGTGTCCAGGATGCCAAGGGAAGATGAGGAAATAACAGAAGACATAGCAAAGATTAATTTTTCAATTTCTTTGCTTAAGTCTTCACAGAAAAAAAATGTTAATTCCTGCCAGATGCTTAGAATAATTAGAATTAGCAACAAGCTGGAGTATAGAGAGTAGGAAAAGAATGGGTTAAATATGTTCAGCTGGGTTAGATAGATTCAAATTAGCAAGTTGTAAGGAAATTCACCCTGGAGTGCTTAAGGAAATAGCTGAAATAATCTGAACCATTACATGATTATCTTTAACAACTGCTAGATCAAGGAGAAGTGAGGACTACAGGTTACTCTAGCTTCCAATACCCAACTGCTTACTGATTTGTTCAAGTAACTCCCCATCTTAGAACACCCAGCCAATAGCAAGTTGATAAGCAGTCCACATCATTTCTGTCAAGGGGAAAAAAATCATAACATGTTGATTTACTTTCCTTTATTTTGACAGAATAATTGGCCTTGTGAATTAAGGGGGGAGCAGTAGGTATGCTAGAACATGATTTTGCACAACTGAATGTGACACTCCTGTAAACAAGCAGTGAAACATTGACAGGTGAAGCTGTTAGGGGTGCAAAGATGGATGAAAAAGTGTTTCTCAATAGTTTTCTGTCAAAGTGGGAAATCACACTCACTGGGATGAACAAGGTGTTATCTGCTTTGGAGCTTTCTTAATGAGTAGGATAACAAAACATACAATGCACTTAGAACATTCCTGGAGGCATTGCAGGTGAGGCTTGCCAGGGCTCTGGGCAAGCTGCTCTAGTTGGGGATGTCCCTGCCCACTGCAGGGGGGTTGGACTAGATGAGCTCCAGAGGTCCCTTCCAACCCTAACCATTCTGTGATTCTATGATTCCCAAATCATGTCACAGAGCAAAAGATTTTAATTCAGCCTGCTTTTGAGATGCTGGAATATGTGTCTAGAATCAATTGTGTGAGGCTCAGCAGACTTCCATGGGAAGCTTAACCTGGACAAGGAAAAACTGTAAGATGGCATTACAAACTGTGCAATAATTGGCAGTGTAACATTACTGCATGAGATGAGGCTCTGGATAAGGGAAAGCATGATCCCAATACACAACAGAATTATGCTGCTGTTGCTAGAAAAGGCAAGCAGGCACAGCTTGAGAGCCAAAACATCTGTTTGGCTGACGACTGCCTCTCACCTCCCCACTCATGATGTCCTTGCCTTCTGCTTGATGGCACAGCTCTGAGATGCCTCAAAAGGAGATAGGGAAGGAGAACTGGGAAATACAGGGAGGAAAAAAAGCTGTGCTGTGAGTTTGTTTCCATGGGAGGACCCTGTTTGTGGGTGAGCACAGGCAGCCCCTAGCACATTCCCTCTAGGCTTTTGTTGGTGTCAGTGCTGGCTGACAGCACGAGCTGCAGAGCCAGGCTGTTCTTCAGAGGCAGCAGCACTCCTTCCAAAGACAGTTTGAAACCAGACAAGTCTCTTCCTCTGTCTGTCCCTCTCTAGCAGACCTACACCAGCCAGTCTCTCATGCCCAGCCTGCTGTTCCCACGAATTGCTGCAGAGTGAGGACTTGATGTTCACCAGTTCAAGAAAAAGCCTCAGGAAATTGCAAAAAGTCCTACAAACCCACAGTTTGTTTTCACAACATTCTTTTCCTTTTAGAGAAGTAAGAGATTTTGATTTTTTTATTTTTTTTTAATGTTCTCTCTGATATTTCAGGAGTTAATGGACAGTAATGATCTAAAAACTGTGGGGAAAAAAAAAACAACTAATGCACAAGAGCTGGGAAAGAGAGCTTGGCTAATTATCAGGGCTTTGTTTCTCTGTAAGTTACACCAAAGAGTCTCACATTGTGGTTTTTTTTTGGTCAGCATCTCTTTCTGAACAGATTTCTAGGTTCCCTCTAGATCTTCTCTCCTCTAGCTGATTTGCTATTTACAAGGCAGAAATGAACATGCATACTATGGCTTGATTCATATCACTTAATTTAAGGTTGTCTCAAAGCCAAGCATCCAAGCTGTCTCACTCTACAAAGCAGGGAATTCAGCATGGCATTGTTCTCCTGCACAGATCAACGTTCCAGGCTGTAATAAGGCTTGTACTCTAGAGATGCAGCTCCTTCTATAGGCTATGCATGTCTATTTTAGATGACTAAATAGAAATGAGGCAAATTATAGCCTATAATACTCTCAACAACAATGTGACACCCTATATCCTATATGCCAGTTGTATATAAAAGGCTTCTTTCTCTCATGTAATAATAAAGAAGTCTGCTACTCTAACTAAATAATATCATATATGCATGGAACCTAGCAAAGCTGATGCCATCAGTTCCCTCTTCTCAGCCTTGCTCCAAGAGTGGAGAGATTGCCTTTGCTGAAGACACACTCAGTGCTGAGCTTCTTTGAGAGGGATCTGTGTCATTCTTTTGCATGAGATGCACAAGAAGATGTTAAAGGGCTTTCAGCATTTACAGAAAACAAAAGAGCTGCCTGCAAGGTCAAGTTCTCAAAGATGCTCAGTCTGAATTGAGAGTCCATCCATCTGGAAATCCTTGTAAGAGGATCAGATTGAGTTTGTAATACAGGTGTGATCTGATGGCAATATTTCTGTTGATATTCAAGAAGCAGGATTCAAATATGCTCTTCCAAACCCATGATCCACTCTTGCCTGGGAGCCTGGTCCAGAAGGTACCATATGTGTTACTGCAGCCTCTCCCAGAAGGTTGGGTGCTTAGATCTGGCTGTTCAGGGTGACAGTTCTCTTTGCTTTCAGCTGTTGCATGTATTATCAGAGAACAAGCAACAGTTCATCAAATGCTTTCTTAATGTTTGCCTCCGTTAGGCAACTGCATTTGCCATGGGCATAACATGCAATCAGGGCTGGAAGGAGTAGCAGTGTTTGCAAACTAGGGATGGGTGAGGTGAATGTGTTTAGTGGGTGCATCTGAGAACAGGAGAAGGCTCTACAAGGCAGACTTGACATTAAAGGGTGCTCCAAGTATTCCAATGTGGGAATTTTCTGCTCCTTTAGCAGAAGATACAAAGCACATTTAACAGGTTGAAATGAGCAACAGGTAGCACATGATCCACTGCTGCTGCTAATGTAACTAAGTGCTGCCATGCTTCTCCCTCTAAATGAGCCAGTTATTCAGCACTTTCTAAGAGACAATTGTTTATTCTATCCATCAGGCCATGCTGTTCTCATCAGCAAAGGTTTAGCCACTGAAAGAAGGAGCTTACTAGGTAAATGTCCTTGCCACTGGTCTGTGGTAACAGGAGCTGCAGGTTAATTGTGCTTCATCAAAGGGTTTCCTTTATTTAGCTGAAGTGTGTTGGGTTTTTTCCATTTCACTGGTAAGAGTGTTTTCAGATCTGGAGCTGCCCACAAAACCCAACCTCTGAGACAACAAACAGCCCAACTGTGTGTTTACCTACCTGTGTGAATGTGCAATTCACAGATCTGCTCATAAAACCCCAGAGAAGTTGAAGGAGGAGAGGCTGCACTTGCTGTTGTACAACAGAATCTCGTGACACTAAGTGTTGTACATGTGACCTCAAAGAAATGGATTCAGAGAAAGGCAAACTATGCAGAAATGCTCTTCTGCAGCTGCTGCTCTTTCAGACACCTTTACCACCAATGTCTATTTTAACCCTTCACTCTACCAGGAATAGTGCAAGACTCTCAGCTCCTGCCTTGAACAGGAGGATGGATTAGGTCTCTCAGTCCCTTCTTCTCTTTCACTGTTTTGACCTGTGATATTTAGGCTCCTCCCTAACCCCTCCATGCAACTTTCCTTAGATGGAAATATCTCTCCTTGAGATGCCAAGTGCTCTTCACTGCCTCTTTGAATCCCTGTTCTTCAGAGCTGAGAACAACTTGATTATTCATTTGATCTGCAGTAAAAATGGACACCACTTTTACAGTCTCACCTCAAATCTTCTGTTGAGTTTTCTATGTCATTTCTGGTTTAAAGTAACAGGATATATGACAAAAATGCACACTGGACTAGTATAGCAGAGACTTCAGGTTGCATTCTACTACTCACCATGGATTTTCTTTGATTTACATGGTAAACTTCAACTCGTAAGAGAAGAAAGGTGAGAGGAAACGGCTTCAAGTTGCACCAGGGGAGGTTTGGATTACATATAAGGAGATATTTCTTTACTGAAAGGGTTGTTAAGTGTTGTCCCAGGCTGCCCAGGGAGGTGCTGGAGTCACCATCCCTGGAGGGGTTTAAGAAATATTTAGCTGCTCTCCTTAGCTTCAAGTTGCACCAGGGGAGGTTTGGATTACATATAAGGAGATATTTCTTTACTGCAAGGGTTAAGTGTTGTCCCAGGCTGCCCAGGGAGGTGCTGGAGTCACCATCCCTGGAGGGGTTTCAGAAACATTTAGCTGCTCTCCTTAGGGCCATGGGTTAGTGGTATGGGAGTGCTAGGGATGGTTGGACTTGATGAGCTTAGTGGTCTCTGCCAACCTTTGTGAGTCTGTGGTTCTTGGAAACCTGTTCCTGAAGCACATGAAAATCCCCAGTGTGTATCTATTCAGGGTAGCTCTTATTGCTGTTATCAGTAACAGTTAAGTGCAGTAACCTTATAGCTGAAGTGAGCCTCCAGTCTTACCATCAGCTTTTGCAGTTGTTCCCAGAAAATATAATAGTGTTTCTTTATTGCTCCTACATTGCCCTGAGGTCTCTTACAGAATGGACTAAGCCTACCCACCACTGGGCAAGGTGTAACTGAAAGAAGCAGGTGGAAAAAATAACACACAGCTTTAATTTCCTGCCATGTACTAACATTTTACTACACCCAAAGTGAAGAAAGATTATAAACTAGATCTTTTTGTTTGTCACTTGATTGATGAAGCCTTGAAGTAATTCTCACTGAGTGCATTTAAATCACATTTTTCCCTGCCACAGTGAGCTCTTGGATTTCTTCTCTGGGAACTTGTGTTTACAGAGCTTTGCAAAGCCTAAGTGCTGCAGCTGAGTTAGCAGAATTCCTTGGCCTGCTTGTGTAGGATTGGGCATATAGACAAAATACTGGAGTGACAATCTGTAAGCAGAGCAGCTCTGCTTCCATTGCTGCCAGATTGATAGCAGTGGTGTGCTGCCAGATGATAAAAGAATGACGAAATTATCAGAGAGAGAACTTTGTGACTTACACACTGTACTGATGGCTGATTATTCCTCCAGCTGGGGAATACACACTTGGGTAAATGTGTAACTACAGCAGAATCAAACCAAAGCACTGGGGGCTGGCTGGGAGAAGCTGGCCAGCAAGAAGGAGTCAGTGACTGATTAACTGAACAGCAAACGCTGTGCCGAAGCAGAGAGCAGGGAGTGAGGAGAATGGCTGCTTTCTATGGTTTTGACTGTGCAGCTCTGTGTTTACTAAGGTCTGTCATGGTCCTGGGCCTAGCCTGAAATAAGTAAAAAGCCAAAAAGGCCAATGGTCTCCTGGGGTGCATTCCAAAGAGTGTGACCAGCAAGTCAAGAGAGGTTGNTGTGGAGTCTCCTTGTGTGGAGAGATTCCCAAGGCACCTGGAGGTGATGCTGGGCAAGCTGCTGGGGGTGAGCCTGCTGGAGCAGGGGGGTTGGACTGGATGATTCCCAGAGGTCCCTTTCAACCCCCACCATGCTGGGATTCAATAATGCAGAACTCAGTGTTATAGAACAGCAGCAACCAACAAAGCAAACATAAAGTAAGAAAAACCCTACTACAAACAAAAAATCCCACCCCTCCTCAACCTGAGGTTTCCAACGGTGGGTGGTTGTTTCCAACAGGTGATGATCTGCTGTGTGCACACTTCTGTCACATACATGGCCACATACCTTCCTTCATCAGTAGTTCCACAGCAAACAAGGTGAACACTCAGAGCAAAATACTGCCTGGACCTTGTATCCACTCACCAACATTTCATCTCTGGTTAACTGACTGACAATTAACCTCACGTAGATAATCCTCTTATAAAACCTATCTTGGACACAACCCAGCTTTTGTTCCAGACAGCAAATGTGTAAACTTTTCTCCTTGTTCTGACCCTACTTAGCAGTAGGAGATCAACCCCATGCATATCTACTGTGAAGAAGCTCAATCCAATTGCTTTTTCACTATGGTCAGAAGTGCAAGGTGCAGGTGGCTTTTCACAGGCACAACATTCTCTCTTCCCAGTCAGAGAAAGAACATCTATTGTGTTGTTTCACAGACTGCTTCCTTAAGCCATCAAAATATTCTTTCTTGAGGTCAGGAAAAAAAAGAGCACAACAGAAGCACTTTTACAAAAAAACAAATGCTGCTTTTATTCCTCATTAGAAGATTTTTCTGGTCCTGGAAGGATATTCTGTGACAAATGTTCTCATTCCTTTTTTTATTTTTAATGCAGATTCCCAGCTGTAACTGGCCTCTGGTCACATGCTGTTTGTTCTGCCTGAACATCCTCAGATGACAGCAGAAGGCATGGTGAGTCATTTTCTCAGCAAGAGAGGCTCCCTTGCACATTCTGCCTGTCAGCCACTCAGAGAGGGGGGGCAATGCTCTCCAATAGCACAAGAGAGCTCCCTCTCTGCTTTCTGTGTACAGAGAGCTAATTCCTGCTCCTCCTTTCCCCTCTCATTAATCAGTGAAGGTTAATGAGGCAGTGGCCTTGCCTGGTTGCTCACAAGGACAGAGAAGGCTGTCCTGGCATCAGAGGAAGGGTGAGCAGAGCCTGAGCTCACAGACAGAATGCAGCATACATACAGAAGTCATGCTGAAGAGGTTTAAGACAGAATCACGGTGTGTCAGGGGTTGGAAGGGCCCTAGAAAGATCATCTAGTGCAACCCCCCTGCCAGAGCAGGATCACCTAGACCAGCTCACACAGCAATGTGTCCAGGCAGCTCTGCAATGGCTCCAGACAAGGAGACTCCACAGCCTCCTGGGCAGCCTGGGCCAGTGCTCTGGCACCTGAACTGCAAACAAGTTCCTCCTCGTGTTAATACTAAACCTCCTGTGGTCCAACTTGCTCCCATTCCCTCTTGTCCTAACATTGGATGACAGATCTAGCTATGCAGAAACACAGGGTGAAGAATTACTGCCATCCTTCTGAAAGCTTATCAGAGTTCAGATAAACTGGCTTTAAAAATACTCATCAAATAACTGCTTGGACTCACATTTCTGACCAGCTGTCTGCAGCTACTTGTCTGGACTTTTGACTGTTCTTTTTCACTCTTGGTTCTTTCAGCAAGCAGCTGGATGGCATTTAAACATCTTCTATGGGATAAGTTGCTCTTCTCCCTGCTCTTCTTCCCTCCTCCTTGTCTTTGAGGCTTGTGAATTTCTGGTGGCTGATCATTAAGGCTCACTTTGTTTCATGGCTGCCTCTGTATAGGAAAAGCCTCTCCAGAGATTGAAAAGTGAGTATCATTGAGCTTAGGACTATACCTCACTGTTCTGTTCATGAAGATGAGAATAGTATCATTTACTGCTTGAAATATTTGCTATTTTTCCTAATTCAACAAAATTATAGAATCTTAGTTGGAAGAGACCTTTAAGATCATCAAGTCCAACTGTGAACTCTGCCAGGTCACCACTAAGCCATGTCCCTCAGCAGCACATCTCCATGTCTTTTCAATCCCTCCATGGATACTGAGCCCACCACTGCCCTGGGCAGCCTGGGCCAGGGCTTGACAATCCTTTGGGGGAATAAATTATCCCTACTGTTCAATCTAAACCTCCCCTGGCACAACTTGAGGCTGTTTCCTCTCACCTTATCACTTGTTGCCTGGGAGAAGAGACCAAACCCACCTCACTCCAGCTTCCTGTCAGGGAGTTGTAGAGAGTGAGAAGGTCTCCCCTGAGCCTCCTCTTCTCCAGGCTAAACAACCTCAGTTGCCTCAGCTGCTCCTCACAACATTTGTGCTCTAGACCCTTCCTCAGCTTCACTGCTCTTCTCTGAACACACTCCAGCACCTCCATGTCCTCCTTGACATTGAGACATTGATATTCCTTTTGCTCTATGACTCATTTAAACTTTTTGTGTCACCCATACTGCCTCTGAGCCAGGACACTTCTCTCCTGCCAGTGGTCCAAGGCAGGAGAGCACAAGGTCCTTCCTGTTAGAGAATTTGCCTTTAGCCTGAGCTCCCATTGACAAGAACTGATGGGGCAGGCTTGGAGATCCTGGAAATGGCTGCACATGAACCACCACAACATATATACAGAGTTCTCTTGGCTTTCCCTTTGTGACAAAGAGATTCTAGATATCTAATATAGGAGATTTAATGCCCTGTCTCTACCTCACAACCACCCAGTAGCTTGGGCTATTAGCTAGAAAGGGTTTCTGTTTCCTTGTCACAAGCAGTGGTGCTTGTGTGTGCAACCTGATCTAGTTGGGGATGTCCCTGCCCAGTGCAGGGGGGTTGGACTAGATGACCTCCAGAGGCCCCTTCCAACCCAAACCATTCTGTGATTCTATGATTCTATGAAATGCAGGAGGCAAGAGCAAGAGCCTGCATCATCTGTTTCTGTCACATTCCTCCAAGGTGTTGAAAAGAATGGCTGGGTTTAGGGAATCTTGCTAGGGTTTTGTTTTACCCATTGATCTCCTCTTTTTTTTTATACATATGAGATAAATCAAATCTCTGGAGCATTAAGTTTATTTACCAGCAGAATGGCATGATTCTGGCAGCAGGAGTGTAAGTGCCTGTCTGGGAAGTCACTCTTGCCAGCAGACCCTGGCCTGGAAAGGCACTCCTAGGGGTACCTGAGCACTTGTAACCATGCTTTCCTTATCTTTGCTGAGAGAAGCAGCAGCAGGGCTTGCTGATTGCTTCTTTGCTGTAGGAACAGGGACTAAAAGTGATTTGTTTTCTGTGAAGTGCTATGCAGCACATACAGCTCCTGTCCACATTCCATGGCTTTGCTGATGGATGGGGAAGGTATTTCTGTTTGTGTTCAATGCACAATATTTTTCAAGGAAATTAACATTTGTGCAAAGCAAAATTTACCCCTGCTTGATGAGGCAAGGGTCAGCAGCATGAGCATTAGCTTATTTTCTAGCATCAAGATTAATTCTAGAATTATTGCAATTTAATATAGTGCTGCTTCTGATATCTTTTGTAAATGAACAGAGTCAGTGTTGCCTTTACTAGCTTACCAGCCTCTCATGGGAACCACAGGCATTTGCACTAGCACTGAATCTGGATCCTGAAATTTTGTGTACCAGAAGCTGCACATAATACCAGAGCTGAGCTGCTGATGATTATAGATAATTATATCTTGGCCAGATAATTTCTATAGCCATTTTGAAGCGTTCACAGGAGAAGAAATGGAATAATTTCTTGTCTGAGCAAATGATATCTATTTGCAGGCAACTGTGTTAAGGGTAGCTTTGCATCCAAATTAGTCACTTGAATGCAGCCTGAAGTAGGAGGCACTGTGTGGGGATGGCAGGATGCTCACTGAGGGAACAAAATGACAGATCTCTTTCCTGTAGGTTTTACCAGCAGTTTAAATACAGAGCATGCAAGTTCTCTTATTGTTCTAACCAATGCAGGCAAAGTAAATGGCTGTGTTTGAACTAGCCCCAGAAGGATCCGTGGTGAGTAGTGTATCTAGAAAGTAAAATGACAAGCATTTGTGTAAGTCAAAGCTGTTTACTAACAACATGCAATTTCTTGTCACCAGGTGGCTGAGAGCATGGCATCAGCTCATAGCAGCTGTATGGAAACAGAGGGAATGATGGGGGCAAAAAAAGGTGTAAGGTGACATACTTCTGTGGAAGCCTCTGCTTTGGGTCACACAGAAGGTGTGGGTCAGCATGAGCATCAACATTGATGAGAGAAGAATGTTTCTGTATTCTAGTATTTTTTCAGTGCCATAATTTATTCTGAAACACAGCAGAGAGCCTGTGTTCATGCAGAATCCTCCTGGGTGCAGCTGAAGCATTTGCACAAGATAACTTTATAATAGCCAATAGCGTTTTAAAAGATGACTAAGTTTCAAAAGGCATCGTGAATAAGACCCAAGTTACATCTTATCTGCCAGTGCCAAAGTGGAAAAAAAGTTGTGGCAGAAGGTTTGTTCCTTTCCTTCTGTGCTCCTTTGGGAGAACAAGGCAACCACTGCCAGCAGGGAAGGAGCAGAGCTGAGCAGAGCATCATGTGCTCCTGTTACATCTACTGTCAGAAGATCTGGAAGCCCCAGTGTGTGACATTTAGCAAGCTCTGATTTCTGCTGCAGCCTTGCATCCAAATTCTTGGTGAATCCTGAATCTCAGTAGCCAAAAAGCTCTAGGGAACACTCTTGGAATAATCCTCAGGCTGTAGAAAACTAAAGGATCATTCTTGGCAGTGTGCTACTGTGATTTTAAGAGAGCCTTTCCAACATGCATGGTTTAGGAAAGGCAGTGAAATTGCTATATAGTCTTCTTCCTTCAAATAATATACCTCCACATCCCTTTGTAACAACTCCTTTATTCCCACAATGATAAGGCTGTCACATAAATCATACACGTACAACAAGGAGGATTAATTATAGCTCCAGAAATATGCTTGCCCACATTCCCACCCCTCCACAGCCCACAAACCCCTGTGGCAATTCAAATATGTGGATTATGGGTTGCTTCCCCAGGGTCACTGGAAAGCTAAGAACAGATGCTTGCAATCCTCTTGCTGTCAGGAACAATGCTGCTCTCTTGGATGTGAGTACCAAATGAATAAATAATCTTGGGCAGTTGGTTTTACTCTGTTTTGAAACCTCACATTGATGCAACAGGACCTTGCAGTGCTGCAATAGGCCTGTGTCTGAAAAAGGCAATGAAAGTTTCACCTCAGCTCAGCACCAGACAAAGCCACATGAAGTTCAAGATGAGCAGATGTTTGGTCTGGCTCCAAAAAGGGAAGAGATGCTTGGTGTCTCTTTGCCCTAGGTGCCCTTAACGTGGCTTCAGAGGGATGGGAATGAAGTGCAATGACAAACTGTTCTTTGTTGAGATGCTAGAGAGCATTCCCAGGTTGAAGGAAACAAAGTAGTGTGTTTACAGATGCAACTGGAAATAATGGGACACAATTAAGAAAAAGAACTTTCCTAAAAAATTCAGGAAAACTGAAAGAGCACAACGGAAGAAGATTTTTTCCATGGTAAGTTCCATTACTTAGAATCTTAAGAGCAAATTTAACCTAGTCTTTAGGATCAACCCTAAACTTACCTTAGTCTTCCTGAGATGTCTCTTTCTCACTTATATGAGTTTCTCAAAACTAGGGAAGACCCTAGTGAAGGGTGCATTCCAAAGAGTGTGACCAGCAGGCCAAAGGAGTTTCTCCTCTCCCTCTATTCTGCCCTTGTGAGACCACATCTGGAGTACTGGGTCCAGTTCTGGGCTTCCCAGTTCAAGAGAGACAAGGAACTACTGCAGAGAGTCCATAAGAGGCAACGAAGATGCTAAAGGGACTGGAACTCATCTGTGGCAGGAGGAAAGGCTGATAGCCCTGGGGCTGCTGAGCCTGGAGCAGAGCAGAGCCAGAGGGGAGCTGCTCCATGCTGAGCAAGAGCTGAAGGGTGCAGGGGGCAAGAGGCTGGGGCCACACTCTGCTCAGTGATGCCCAGGGCCAGGCCAAGGGGCAATGGGCACAAACTGGAACCCAGCAAGTTCCAGCTGAACATGACAGAAAACTTCTTTGCTGTGAGAGTGCAANAGGCACCTGGAGGTAATGCTGGGCAAGCTGCTGGGGATGACCCTGCTGGTGCAGGAGGTTGGACTGGATGATCCCCAGAGGTCCCTTCCAACCCCTACCATGCTGGGATGCTGGGATTCAATGAGTAAGTAGTGGAAGAGTACAGATGTGGCAATTTGCAGGAAAATTCTGATATTTGCCCCTCTTCTTTCCCCCTTTTTTCACTACTCATTTCTCTTCCCTCTGCAAATTCTGTCCTTTCTGGCAACCATGTGAAGAGTGAATCAATGTCTCTTAGCCAGGAAGGGTAAAGGAGACCAATGGGTGCAAGCTGAGACAACACACAGCACAGCCATGCATGGGTGCCTGGGTCACATTATCACCGGCAAGAAGAAATCCTAAAAAGCTTGAGGAACACTGAATTGTTGATTGTTTCTCTATGATCAGGAGCTCTTCTAGGTTTTATTTTACAGCTCATTGTTCTTGCTTTACGGGAAGTTCAGCCTTTTGGATCAAAGGAATAGGTTGTTCCTGTGATGGACTCTCTAGACTTGAAAGGAATTGTAGAACATTGCATTCAGGCAAACTGGGAGATGACTTGGATAAGGTTTGCTTTCAACCCCAAAGGTGTGTATGACTCTCAATTTTAACACAATAGTAGAATGTATTTTAGGATCATCTGACATACTTAATATTACTGATTAGTACAGACCTAACAATAGATAAAATAACATGTGTACAGCAGACAACACCTCTGTGTGGAGAAAGAATCTGTTTTTCCCCTTTCACTTCTTTGTATGGTTGTGAACATTGTAGCACTGGTTTAATAAAATCAGGATTCTGGCCACTCATGGGAAAAAAAAGAACTCTCCTAGAATTAATGATATTAACATTGTTCCTAGTCAAGTTTAAAATGTATTTCTTCTACTGTCTCCATTGCAGCTGATGAAGTGAAGCTTCCCTTCTTCCTAGAAGACTTGCTTTCCTTTATTCCCAGTGTGAATGGACTGCTACAGAGTATGCTCCCAAAAGTGGCTGCAAACAGGTAGTAACTGGTGAACCCCTTTGGCTGCCATAGAGTCACACATCCTGATAATGTATGCCATCAAAAGATTGTACAGCACATTCAGACACCAGTGGCATTGGATCCTTTTGTTCAATGGCACCAGACAGATAGCAGTGGAGTATCTCTGGAGCAAGCTAGTGCTTTGGCACCTCCTTTTTGTTTTGGCTGTACAATGATAAGATACATTACAGCAAACTCCTGTTTGTCTAGTGAAATAAGTTGCTATCCATTGCCTCTTCACTGATAATTGGAATCGGCCAATTTTAAATACATGCTACATCATGGAAATGTGACCTGTTCTCTTCACAGAGCAGTTAGCAGCCTGAACTTGGGTATCCTGCCATGCAAACACAAGTTATTACATCCTAGGTGGTAAAGTACATCTAGTGAAGTTATCTGTCTACATTGGCGTTATTTAAGTTTGCAGCAATGTGACAGAGACTAAACAGTTGAGTTTGCCTTGACATTCTGATATGTGGAAGAAGCTCTGATGCAATTATCTACATGGATATTCTACACAGAAGTCTAAATTACAGAGATGAGCTCCAGATCCTTCCTAATCCTAAACCTCTTATTTCTGAAATAAGAGGTAGAAATAGCCTGAATAACCCTTAGCCTTCCAGCAGCTGTGGTGCCTGTGTTCATTTTGCACACCTCTGAGAAGCTTGCATGTGTGTGAGTAGCAGAGGAGCAAGACTGGCACTGGGGCTCTCTGCCACAGAGCCAAACTCCACCTCAGCTTGTGTGGCACAGGCTGAATGGAGCCCCATGGCTCCAGCTGCCATCCAGGGGAGGATTCCTCTCCTATGAAACCTCATGTAACCTGGCAGCTTCAGTGATGTGTTCAGAAAGGGTTACATCTTGAGAATGAGTTCAAAGCCATGAGNAAGGCCTTTTCTGCAGGGCTGCTCTCCATCATCTCATCCCCAGCCTGGATTGATAGTGGGGATTGTTCTGACCCAGGGGCAGGACCCTGCACTTGGTCTTGTTGAAGCTCCTGAGGTTCCCCTGGGCCCACCTCTCCAGCTTGTCCAGGTCCTTCTGGATGACATCCTGCCCCTCCAACTTATCCCCAGCACCCCATAGCTTGGTGTCATCTGCACACTTGCTGCTGGTGCACTCAATGCTGCTGGCCAGAGCCTTTATACAAATATTAAACAGTGCAGGCCCCAGTACAGAGCCCTGAGGGACACCACTTGGCACTGATCTCCAGCTGCACTTGGAGCCATTGACCACTACCCTCTGGATGAGATGCAGGTCTTTACTTGGCATCCATGGATTTTTCCTACAAGCATGCTTATCAGAGAGGTTGTGGATGCATCCCTGGCAGTGTTCAAGGCCAGGCTGGATGTGGCCCTGGGCAACCTGGTCTAGTGATTGGCATCCCTGCCCATGGCAGGGGGGTTGGAACTAGATGAGCTTTAAGGTCCCTTCCAACCTGCCCATTCTAGGATTCTATGGTCATTCCAGCACACAGAAGCTTTTGCAGAAATGCAGTATTTGGCATTCTTTTTTCACACCTTCCTTCCAAGCAGTAGGAAAAGTCACACTGGAATACATGCTGGCTGGTTAGAAAGACTTGGGTCTGATAGAGTTTAGTATTTCCAACCTAGGTTTTGGCACATTAGGGGATACTTAAATTCACTGTCCATCAAAACAAGCATGGACTTACATGAGAAGATTTTGATGAAGAGAGAATGGTTTTATTTCATCTTTCCTCTCTGTTCTGATTCAGTGTCACTTGAAATGTAAAATCAGGAAACAGAAGGCAGAATCAAGGAATTAATTTTATGTGAATACTTGTTATGTTTTAATTGATATAACAAAGCCTCAGTGATGTAACCAGATGGTGGTCCTCAAACCCTCTAGAGCTGATGTTACATGAACAAAGTGAAGATTCCCAGTCTATCAGATGCCATGGAGTGGGATTTTCCATGCTTCAGAGTCTGAACTTCTGCCATTACAGCTCTTTTGGAGCTGGAGAGGTAAATGAACAGTTAAATCCTGTCCTTAAGGGCAGTTTTACTTTAATCCACATTTTCTGGGTCTTTCCAATTTGCTGCAACCTGCATACAGATCATGACTGTGTTTTAGAAAGCTGCTTACCTATGAGGCCAGAATATTCCTCCCAGAGTAAGAGGGTTCATGGAGATTTTAAATATGCATTATAGATACTTAATAGGATGGAGGAGTAAATTAGCATTTAGATAGATGCTACTATTGCCATGAATACATAATCATTTTGAAATTACTTTTGGTAAAATAATTACTTTTAAAGGATTTTTAAAGGAATTATAAGAAATAATAAGTCTTAAATAACAGTGCCATTCTCTATTAATATCAAAGTGGTGTGTAAGTGGCTTCACTCTGTTGCAAATGGGGATGTTGAGAAAGTGAGGTGTTATTTGCCAAGTTATTTGCATGTCACAATGGGCACTAGGAGCCAGTATTCCCATTTGTAGCCTAGCATCCTGTTTGCCTGGACCCTGATGCCTCTGAACAGCCTGCTGGAAAGGTGTGAGAAATGTGGCATTTTGTGAAAGGCTGTGGGGAAAGTATATAGACCTTGCATAAGAGACAGTTGCTGTCTTGTTTATTCCAAGTATTCCAAGCCAACCACAAGCTATTTTTGTTAACCAGACAGTGTTTGCCCTAGGCATTCATACACCCATTGCAAGAATTGATGCAATCATGCTACAGTCTTGCAGTGAGTTGTTAACACTCCCCAGACTTGCCATGAACACACATTTCTGACATCAGGAGAACCTAATGCCATTGATATGTATAGTATCCAGGTTTTTGCAAGAATCCATGGGTATTTCCTCTGTATGATTTCCACAGCAAGGAACAAGGGCTGATAAATGCATATGACTTGATCACCTGTTTGAGGCCACCAGGCACATAGATTTATGTGTATGTAAGAAGTTATACAGACTACAGACATTGCAGAAATGGGGGGTTTTTTGCCAGATACAAGCCTGGCAAATTTAGTTTTGGTTCTGCAACACAAGAGAAGAGTCTTTCAAGTTCATAGAATCACAGAATCCTAGACTGGTTTGGGTTGGAAGGGACCTCTGGAGCTCATCTAGTGCAACCCCCCTGCAGTGCCCAGGGACATCCCCAACTAGAGCAGCTTGCCCAGAGCCCTGGCAAACCTCACCTGGAATGCCTCCAGGGATGGCAACTCAACCACCTCCCTGGGCAACCTGGGCCAGTGTTCCACCACCCTCGTGGGGAGGAACTTCTTTCTAATGTCCAATTTAAATCTACTCTTCTCCAATTTCAAACCATTGCCCCTTGTCCTTTCCCTGCAGGCCTTTGCAAACAGGCCCTCTGCAGCCTGCTTGGAAGTTCCCTTTAGGTACTGGAAGGTCACTATTAAGCTCCTTGCATGTGTCCAAAAGTATAAAGTTCTAGAGGTCAGATTAGACCCTCAGATCTTCCATACTCTGCCCCATATATCAGCAAACTATGCCCTCAGTGACCCACCTGGCACTTACAATGACTTTGTAGAGATGCAATTGATTGAAACTCAGTAAACAAGTCTCTCTGGAGTTTCAGGAGATGAACTGTGATCAAGCAGTTCACTCACTTGGAGTTCTGTTGACTCCACACTATGAGCAGGAGTGAAAAAACCACAAGGTTTTTAATCAGTCAGCTGCCAGGAGCAAAGTCCAACTCTACTGAAGAAGCAGCTCTGTGAGTTTTCAGGATGGAGCTGCACTTAGTTGAAGCCAAAGAGAGGTTAGGTATGGATCTCAGGGAACTTCTCAAGCATTAACCAGTTGAGTCTTTCAGTACTTTTGAAAGCTAGATGACATGATGGAGAATGTTCTGTTCTTTAATGAGGGAACAAACACTTTATGTTGATCCAAGAAGATGGGAAGAGGAGGGAAAAGTAGGAGCTCAGCCTACTCAGCTCATAGCTTGGTAAGCTATAGTGGACACACTGGTGGGCACAAATACCTTCAAGAGCAGGGGAAAAATCATTCCTTTAAAAGCTACATCTCTTGGGTGTCTCAATTTAGAATAAGGTGACAACTGTACTAAAAAAATCTAATTCTATCTTTCACCAGCTGGTTAGCAGGTTGTCAGCTGGTGATATTAAACATTTGGTGGGAGACTTGTTTTGAACATATTTATCTATCACACATTGAGACTGGTGTTTTTGTTTCCAAAGGGCAGTGTGGTTGCAGTGCCCACCACTCATCAGAATTCCAAAGGGACTAATTCCAGCAGTCAAGCAGTTCTGCTGTTCAATTGACAGACAAGGTTATGGAGAAGAAGGTGACATTCCAGCTCCACTCTGCGTCTCAAAGTACTGCAAAATTCAAGCCCAGTAAAATCAAAGGCATGAAGCTTAAAATCTGAGAGATGCTTTCAGAAAGATAAAAGACTCAGCTGTGAGGCAGCTTTATAGCCTTGGCAGATGGCTACTGCAAAGTCATCTCCAACAGAAAGTTCAGCTGAGCCCCAGTGAGATGGATGAGATGACACCAAGAGCTGAAGTGTGCAGCAGTTTATTTAGCATGCAGATGCCTTGATTTTCAGCCTGCTCTCTTCATCTACATCTTAGGACTAAAAATAAACCTCTACCCACAGTAAAGAAAGTCATTTACTGGCAGTTGGGCCTGATTCAAAACTTCAAAAAAAAGAAGGAAACATTAGTTGCATTTCTGTAGAAAGCACTTCATCAGCAAACCTGAGTTCCTTTAAAACCCTCAGTATGTTTAATTCTCCTTCCTTTCACTAAGCAGTCTTCCCCTTCAAGCCTCAATAATTTGTTTCCCAACAAAATAGTTTCAGAGCAGCTTTATTAATGTGTACTGTGGCATAGCATGCTTATAAAATCTTTTTAATATGTAACCATTTAACTTCTCCTGGCAAGATAAATTCAGGGCTACACAGATATTTTGTAAATACCATCCTACTTCAGCATCTGAGTCAGAGCAGGTTAGCAAAGGAAATGGCATTTCAAGGAGACCTGGGCTTGCAGTGCAGTAAGGGATTTTGAGCAAAAATTTTAGGATGCAGTAAAGCTGAGAGTTCAGTGTGTTCTTTATGGTACAGATGGCAACTATGTGCCCTGAACTTCTCTGAGGGTATTTCTGAGGTCATCAGCTACCCCATGGGGGAAATGAGTCAGCAAAAGCATAAGTGATTTCAACACCTTTGTTATAAATTCCATAGATTAATAATATGAACTTTACAAAAGTTTTGCTAATTTGGGACCAGTGAGACTTTGCACTGAGGAACTTTACCTTTGAAAAATGATACACACTGCCACAATATAGTGTCAAGTCTTCAAGTAGGAACAAGATTTCACTTTGCTGCTCTGTGGCTGTGTTTGAAGAGTCCCTGCCCTAGAGAAGGCTAAGGCAAGATGCAAGTAGCTAAGTGAATGAAGAACATGAAGAATGAGAATACAGCAATATATAGCTATTCATACCAAACTTCAGAAGTTATAGAGTCAGGTCTATCTAAAATTTTCAGTACCAACTGGAAAATCATAGAATCACAGAATCCTAGACTGGTTTGGGTTGGAAGGGACCTCTGGAGCTCATCTAGTGCAACCCCCCTGCAGTGGCCAGGGACATCCCCAACTAGAGCAGCTTGCCCAGAGCCCTGGCAAGCCTCACCTGCAATGCCTCCAGGGATGGCAACTCAACCACCTCCCTGGGCAACCTGGGCCAGTGTTCCATCACCCTCGTGGGGAGCAACTTCTTTTTAATGTGCAGTTTAAATCTACTCTTCTCCAATTTAAAACCATTGCCCCTTGTCCTTTCCCTGCAGGCCTTTGCAAACAGGCCCTCTGCAGCCTGCTTGGAAGTTCCCTTTAGGTACTGGAAAGTCAGTAGTAGTGATAGCTCAAGGTGAAACAGAAGCTAAAGAAGCAGTTTTAAAGCAAAAAGATATCACAGATCTCTAAGATCTGGTGCAAGAGTAAGGAAAGCACATATGGTTTAAACTGTATCATTCCTTAGAAGCAAGCACAGAAGGCTAAAGAGAGTTATGTTTTCAGGCACCAGTAATGTAAGTAGTGAAGTTCAGATGTCATTACATGTCTATGGTCTGTTAATGTAATAAATATCTCTTTCTATGATTGCAGAACTAGGCTCTAAAATTGCAGCTAGTCCCCGACAGCACCTTTCCTGTAATAGGAACACATGCAAAATGCAGCTATGAAATATGTGTGTCTTGCAGACTGTTCGTTCACAGTCTTGTTCTCTTATCATTCCCCCAAGGAGTAAGTTCCATGTGTCAGCACACAATGACTCTCTGTTCACTCTGGATGGACAATAGTGTGACAAACCAGGAAGTTTTATCCCATTGTTCTCGGCAACCTATATATTAAATGATGCAGTCATCATCTCTAGAACAAATAGAGTTTGTGTAAGTTGTTCCAGACCTTAAGACTTTAAAAAGCACACGTGAGCCTTCTCAGAGGTGTATTCATCAGGGTGCTCTCTAGTTCCAAGGGGTTTTCCTAATCCAAGCTCCAAATTCACAATCCAGTGCCCTAAAGACACAGGACTTTGTGAGCATAACAATGAATGGAGCATACTCATCATTAGATGGAGTTTTCCATCTGTGACAAACAAATTGAAGGTGTTAAACAACTCAAATGTCCCTCATCTTTCTCTGATGTTTCAGGACACAACAGAATGGAAATCACTTATATGAAATATGAGAAATGTTGAAAGCAAATGCATATCAGATCAGTAACTCCTGTGTGTCCTTCCTGTCTGCTACTGCCAGGGAAAGGATATGAGGAACAGGGTGTTTCTGTCTAGTTTTGCTGGGACATTCAGTTACATGTGTATGATGTGCATCTATTGTTTCACAAATCTGAATGCCAATACCTACTAGTCATTTGACTGTTAATCAGCTTCTTGTGATAGGAAATCCAATCATGTCATGAATTGCAGGGTAGGTTTCATAACATGCTGCAATGTGATGACAGGAGTGCTGATATTCAAACACAGCCACCCATATTGCTTGGCCACATGCCTCTCTCCTGGATTTAGAGAAGAAGCAAAAGAACTGTAGCTTCCTGTGAGTTTTATCACATGTGAAAATAACCTTGCAGAAGCACACAGTAAGGGCTCTGGAAAAAAAGCAATGTTTTTCACTTGGAGGTAACTAATGTGCAGAAGCAATCCTGAGGTAAAAGCAGAGTGAAGACCAAGCACTTGTGTTTAGCCATGAGTGAAACACACCAAGGTCAGGTCCAAGTGTGGGCTTGGAGAATAACACAGTTACATCATGGTAAAAAAGAAGTGCTTCCTCTTCTCTTTTTACTGCAGAGTGGTTCGAACAGTTATTTATCCCAAGGTGCAGAAGTCTGCATTTTGAGCAATGAAAACAAAGCCTTGTGTAATGTGGTAGATGAGGTGCTGAGGGACATGGTTTATTGATGACCTGGCAGTGCTGGTTAACAGCTGGACTTGAAGATCTTAAAGGTCCCTTCCAACCTAAATGATTCCATGATTCTACAGTGTCTTAGCTTCTGTATTACTTCCTCCATTTCCAATTCAAGTGCTGCTCTTTCAACGTGTTAGCAGAGGCTGTTTTCAACCTAGAAACTCAAATCTCAGAAGATTTGAAGCACTGTTGACTGGCTGTACTGCTCAGAAAGTCCTGACCTATCTCTTTAATTTGCTCGTGTTGTTAATATGCTCTTACTAATATATTCACACTAACACATGGTCAGTGACCATGCTCAGGATCAGGGTTGACATGCTTATGTTTTCCAATTCTTAGCATAGTGTAGAAAGATTTTCTGGACCATCTCCTCTTTTTTTGCCCCTAGATGTGCAAATCATCTTGCTTACAGAGCCCTCACCACTAAATAATGCTCAGGTTCCATCTGATAGTATCTTCTAGAGACTACTTTAGCTGGAAGTGCCTGCCCACACTAACATGCAGTTTTAAGAGGCCATGCCTGACCTACCCATTGTAATGATAACTGGTCACAGGTCTCTGAGTTATGAAAGGTGTTTCCTAGATAAACTAGCCATTGTTGAACTACTTGAGATAGACAGCATTGGTTTTTTTATTCAAGTAGCTGTGACACTAGTCATTTTTGAAGGAGTGGTACTGATCCTAGTTTGTTGTCAAACCTCATTTTAAGGACAATAATTGGATGATAGATGTGATCAACAAAGGTCTCTGAGCCTGATGTTTACCTCTGAAACCTTTGGTGTCTATGCCAGAGATGCATGATGTAGCTAAGCTAGTGAAGATGCAGAACAACTGGGTGAAGATCACACATCCTCCCCTAGCTAATTCAGCTATATAAGATGTCCTCAAAGCCCAAGGCCCAGCAGCCTCCCTAAAGCTAACCATTCTTTTCAGTTTGACTTGACACAGCTTGACAGATGGAAACAAGATTTTCCTATTGTTTGCACTTCCTTTTATGAGTTTACTCCTTTTTTTTTTATCTGAAGCCTGGATTTCAAACACTACTGTGCCCACAGTTATAATCCCAGGGAAGCCAGTAGCTAGCTGTTTGTACCTCCCTCACTGTTTAAACAAGCCCACGTCATGCTCTAACTATGTGACAGCAACTAGCCCATTTGATAGAGTTTGGTCAATCCTACAGTGGCAGAACTATCCTACTTCTTAAATATGACTAGACCAAAATTTGCTGTAGTAACTGCAGTTGCCACAATAGAATCATAGAATCATTATGTTTGGAAAGATCTCTGAGGTCATTGAGTCCAGCCATCCACCCACCACTGCCAGGCTCACCACTCAACCATGGCCCCAAGCACCACAGCTACACATATTCTGAAGACTTCCAAGGATAGTGATTCCACCACCTGCCTGGGCAGCCTGGGCCAATGCCTGAGAACCCTCTGGGAGAAGAAATTCTTTGTAATATCCAATCTGAACCTTCCCAGCCCAACTTGAAATCATCTCCTCTAATCCTGTCACCTGTTGCCTGGGATAAGAAGCAACAGAACAAGCAAGGCCAAAATTAGGAACTGATCTGTTGGAGAACAGCCGTGGGGAAAAAGCTCTAGGAGTGCTGGTGGCTAGGAGGATGCCCATGAGGCAGCAATGTGCCCTTGTGGCCAAGAGGCCAATGGCATCCTAGGATGCATGAAGAGGAGCGTGGCCAGCAGAGCCAGAGAGGTTCTTCTCCCCTCTCCTGTGCCCTGGGGAGGCCTCCCCTGGAATGCTGTGTCCAGTTGTGGGCCCCTCAGCTCCAGAAGGATAGGGAGCTGCTGGAGAGAGTCCAGCACAGGGCCAGCAAGATCCTGAAAGGAGTGGAGCATGTGCCCTAGGAGGACAGGCTGAGAGAGCTGGGTCTCTTCAGCCTGGACAAGAGGAGACTGAGAGGAGACCTCAGCAATGCTTAGAAATATGTGAAGGGTGAGTGTGAGGAGGAGAGAGCCAGGCTCTGCTCAATGGCATCCAATGGTAGGACAAGAGGGAATGGGAGCAAGTTGGACCACAGGAGGTTTAGTATTAACACGAGGAGGAACTTGTTTGCAGTGCAGGTGCCAGAGCACTGGCCCAGGCTGCCCAGGAGCCTGTGGAGTCTCCTTGTCTGGAGCCATTGCAGAGCTGCCTGGACACATTGCTGTGTGAGCTGGTCTAGGTGCTCCTGCTCTGGCAGGGGGGTTGCACTAGATGATCTTTCTAGGGCCCTTCCAACCCCTAACATACTGGGATACTGTGATTCTGTGAAAAGAGGTTAAAGTCTTTGAAAGGAATTTGTCACACTTTCAGAGTCTTGCCTAACTCCTGTACTTATAAAGCAGCTTCAGTGTCAGGATTCACTTCTTTATCCTAGTGATAATCTTTGTCCTATGGATCCAGCAAGAGATGCATGACAAACCTTTAGTCCCATGTTCCCTGTGGCTGAGGCACCAGAAGAAGCAGAGCCCATCTGCATTTGAGTTCAAAAGGTACAGAGAGAGGGAATGGACAGGAAGGGCAGGGACAAATGAGCCAAGGAACTGTATGAAGAAGTGTACATGAGACATTAAGCTATTATAAGTTGCTCCCTTGCTTTATGATAGGTAATTGCTTGCCTTTGTGTGCTCATAAATGCATTTAAAATAAACAGACCATTTCCTAGTAGAGGCCATGGCACTGTTGTTCTGTTTTGTTTTGTTTTGTTTTCCTGGTAAAAGTTTTAAGAATACCCTCGGAATATTAAGATGCTGACATGTAAAACTTAACAAAAGAGCTACAAACCTTTTCCTGTTATTAAAAAAACGGAAAGTAAATATTGAAGATTGGGATATGGTCCATGAGAGGATGTTCTGGGGTTTATTTGTGTTTAACAATGTATATACTTTTGGCAACAAATTGATTTATTTGGTTTATTTCAGTTCTTAGAATGTGATGATTTAGGGATTTGTCTTGATTTGCTTGTTATTTTGTCCTTTTGTCAGTTATGACACATGAACCTAGACAGCCTTTAGGATGAGCTTTGAGACACATTGCAGATAATATCTGAATCCAGTGGGATTGTTCATGTGCTTAAAGGCAGACAGCCATGATAAAGCACATTCCTGGATTGGACATGGTCAGGATTAAATGGGGTGACACCAAATATTCATTTTGTCATGTAATAAAAATTACTGACTCTGTTTCCTTAATACTGTAAGTGAGGTAAAAGTGTTGGAGACAAATTCAGTCATAGATGTTACACTCCTATCCATGGGAATGATAAATCACTAGTGCCCAGTTTGCATCTGGTCCTGGAAGCTAACTTAAAGTGCTACATAGCATTCTCTAACATCTGTTCCACCCTTACATTTAACAAAACTGAAAATGCCTGGGAAACCAGAAGAAAAAGGGTAAAAAAAAAAAAAAAAGCCACTTTTCTGGGTTATTCCTAGAATGGAATTCAGGAATCTTAAATAAGGCCTTCGTTCCAGCTCCTTGGAATTCCCTAGTATTAGACCTCAATGGCTGGGCTCTGACCTGCTGCTAATGCACAAGGATGCAAATTAAAAACCCCACTGAGGACAGAGTCACAGTATGTCAGGGGTTGGAAGGGCCCTAGAAAGATCATCTAGTGCAACCCCCCTGCCAGAGCAGGATCACCTAGACCAGCTCACACAGCAATGTGTCCAGGCAGCTCTGCAATGGCTCCAGACAAGGAGACTCCACAGCCTCCTGGGCAGCCTGGGCCAGTGCTCTGGCACCCTCACTGCAAACAAGTTCCTCCTC
>VWZO01022189.1:25751-44675 GCA_013396975.1 Bucco capensis | reverse complement strand
ACCACAACTCTCTGGGCTCTGTCCTTCAGCCAGTTCCCAATCCATCTCACAGCATAGTCTTCCAATCCACACTTCTTAAGTTTGGCTATGAGGTACCAGGACAAAGCCTGGAACCTCTGTTTGCAGTATGCCAGGTAAAGAAGGGAGTAAGAGTGTCACCAAGCTGGCATGATAAAAACAACTCTCTAGGTTTGCTGAGGCAAAGGAGCAGAGCAATGACAGATATCCTTGTCTGCCAGAGTACATGAAGGGAGTTTGGAGTTGTATCCTGGTGCTTTCCATCCCACAACATTCACTGCTTGGGTAAAAGATGAGCACACTTTGCTCTTCACAGCTGCCATGAGGCTCTTTTGAAAAGCATCTTCACTCAGTGAATGCCCAAAGGTTGACTACATATGGTTTGTTTAAACTTAAGAGTAGAAAAAATAGCCTGTTCCCCATTGCTGAATGTGCACACAAGCATAGCTGTACTTCCAACACCCATTAGATCCCCAGGAAAAGTGGGTAAATATTAGGCATTAATATTTGAAGAGAAATATAATGAGCAAAGCAATTATTTTACAATTATGCAGGCATGGCTAAAAATCTGACCCAAAGGGTTTAGAACCCACACACATCTGAATGCAACAACAACAAAAAATGAACTGTGCATAGAAAAACTAGAAGCCAAACTGGAAAAAAAAATAAGAAACAAACGCACTGAAAATCTGGAAAGATTTGTCCAAATATTTATTCCTGCAAATGAATACAAAGCACACAATAATTTGAAAACGAATGAGAAAGGAAAGGTTGTAAACAACCAGAGAGATAATATTCAATATCTGAAAAGTCTGAGAGCCTTAAAGGACTTTTTTCTGAGTATAAGATGTACAAACTGAAAGGCATTTTCTGTGTGGTTTGTACTAGATTCAGTGCCTTTTTAGACAAAGAGCACTGATAGGAAAATGTATCTTTTATTTACATCTCTCATTGGATCAGAGCATTTTTATGCCCAGGGCAGCTACCTCCAGTGAATTTAGAACTGAAAATTGCTGAAGTATGGACATCTAGTGGAGATATTTAATTATTGCAGCCTTCCTTGCAGTGGAAATAGGAAGAAATGGGAAAAAATGGACTTTTACTGATGATCTGGATGGAGCGTGGAGTTTTGTCCTTGCTTTTCACTGCCTGGCCCATTGCTTACTTGCAGGAGGTGAAGGTGACAGAACCAGAATTTGGCAAAACAGAAGCTGTGTGTCATTTAACAACTTACCTCAGTGTCTGATGAAGCAGAAAAACTAATGATCCATGAAGGAACAAATGCTTCTTTTAAAAAAAAAAAAAAGGTCAATAAATCTGATATGGGAACTCAAGGAATGGGCAAAAAGCAGAGGTTGTAAGTGCCCTTAATTCCCCCTGAAATTGCAAACTCAGCCCTTCTGCATTAGCTTCCACAGGGAGAAGGAAAGTTGTCATTCTGGGGGTGTTGAAAGCCTTGATGCAGCAAAAATGAACCTGTAGGTTTTCAAGCACATGTAGTTTGTAATAGAAACCGAGAGCTAGCTCTGAGGACAACAAAGTGCCCCTGTGCCCTGCTGTGTGTGCAAAGAGGCATTGATGGCATGGGATGGCAGCTGGATCAAATTCTTCATCCCAGTGTGTTTAATCTCCAAGAACACAAACTCTTTTTCCATGTCTGAAGCCAGTATGGAGCTACACACTCACTTTTATTGTCCTTTTCTCTCCTGCTGTTCACTTTATTGCCATCCACCTGGGGATTTCTGCTGTTGTAGGGTTTCTTATGGGGTTGATGCTTGGCCAATATTTGTCTGACTTCTGTGGAAACCATCTGAAACTAAGCAGAAACTAACCTTGATTTATTTCTTTAATAAACAAAATGAAGATCCTGCATATTAATAAAAAGGATAACTATTTCCTAGTTGTTGCTTTTTTAAATAAGTTTCCAAAAACAGCCTTGTATGTCTGTCAAAGTTAATGGAACCAGAATTTCCATGGGAATTTCTGTCAGTCTGGGGAAACTAGAGCTGGCACATGGAAATAACTACAGCCTCTCCTCCAGTTGCTCTTCAAATCACCTTGTGAGAAAGGGATGAGATTTGGTGAGAAGAAAGTGTCCTGATGTTTCTTTTGCCAATTACAACTAGTATAGGTTGAGAAAATTGTACAGGAGAATTGTGTGGCAACCAGAGACAGAAATGAACCTAAGGACAAATCATGACTTGAATTTCATGCAAAACTTTTTTCTTTCTTTGGCTGCAATCCAAGATTACCTAAAGACTCTACAAAATAGGTCATTCTTTTATGATTTTATTACTAACTTCCTGGAGAGTGCTACATAGGCAAATAGTTTTACAGGCTGACATTTCTGTTTCTTTTAATAAGCTTAAGAATGTAAAATATGTATTTAAAGAGTACCTGGCCTGTATGTTTTGGCTTAGATAGGACTGGGAATTAACTTCCCAACTCCCTATAAAAGTCCCCAAACATCCAGAAAAAAAAAAACACCTTGGCAAACAAAACTCTCTAGCACTTTCCTGCACATGGCAACTTCATTTTAGTGGCAGTAGGATCTTCCTAGCATGAAAATTAGTTAATATGAGCTGTTAAATATTAGTTCTTATAATATTAAATGAGCTCTTATTGTATAAACAGAATCTTTCATCTTCAATGATTCCAGACAAAGTTTGTAAGATGACTGTTATTGTGGAAGGAAACAGAAGGGCTCAGAGTATATGATTGTGAGTGCTGGTGTAGGTTTTAAAGGCTATTACTGCATATGTAGTTACAGAAAGAATTTCATAAGCCTGGTGGTGAGGGCATGTCTTCCCACTGCAACAATTTTTACTCCTCCTTTACCACCACTGAGAAATCCTATAAGAGCGTAGAGCAGAAGCTCACAGCTTCCTCCTGGAAGGACATATTGCTACTTCAGAGGGACTGCTGTGTGTGCATTGCTGTCCCCAAATGGGACCAGGCTTTAGGAAATTCTGGGAATGGCAATATAAACAACAGGACATTGGGAGTCAGGCAATGACAACTAAAAATGATGCAGCAAAAGCAACTGTGCCAAAGTTTAAACCGTGCGTTTCTGGAACTGAAGGGTTACAACTAAGTTGTTCTCATCATGATTTGAAGAGGGTCCTATTAGTCTTTCCAGAAAGCTGACACTGGTTTGGACTTGAATTTAATAAAGATCAATGGAATGATCCAGCTGAGTATCAAGAAATAGTAAGCAATGGAGTACTCTGATTAGAAGCAATGAATCAGCCAACAGAGACAACATGAAACAGTCTGTTCTCATGACATTGCTGAACCTGACTGCAAAACAGAAAGGGAAAGCTGCAAGCTGAGTTAAGGAAAGCTGCAGGCTGTCAGCCTCCGTGGGGCAGAAGAGCACTGGACTGCCTGCTGCACTGCAGAGAGCCCAGGAAAGCTCCAGGAAGGACAAACCCTGGCAGCTCCCCTGAAAGGCTTCAGCAGTGCTCCAGGCAGGATTAACTCCATTTAAACTTTCCCTGAAAGACGTTTTTCTAACCTGCTCTTAATATTTCCAGTGACAGAGTACAATCCTCCTAGGTAATGACAGTGGTGTCCTCACCTCACTGGTGTGAGGTTATTTTGCAATATAATCTCCTTGCTCCTATTCTTTCCCAGTGGTCACACAGAATGGTGCACATCTCCCTCTCTGCAATGCTCTAGTTTGTCTTTTCTAGACTGAATTGTTTCAGTCCTCCCTCACAGGTCACTTCTTGTCACTCTCTCCTTGACTCTTGACAGCAATAATGGCAATTCTGACTCATAATCTGGAGGCTTTGCTTTTCAGAGCTGCAGCCTAGTCATTTCGCTGTCGCCTTGTCATTTGCTGTCTCATCACAAAAAAGGGGAGATCCAGATATTTATGAAAGTGTCTGCACAATTATTGATAGTCTAAAAAAAAGAGCATGACTCATCTTATAGGCAGCTTGTCCTTCAGATAGCAAAATTTCTGGCTGAAGCACAATCTGGGCTTATAATCAGAAAGGGGAGCAGATATTTGGTGTGATTCAGTTAATTGACTGAATGGCGCACGCTGTGGTTTCCCTCTCAAGGCTTTACAAAGATAATGGGATGTGAAGGAAAACAATTGACCTATAGCTCATTTATGTTTTGTCTACTTCTCACTGTAGTGCACAGCTCAGAGTAATGTTTCTGCACATTGAGAAAATACAGAGATATGGAACCTAGATAAAGTCCACTCCCATTTAAATGATACTTGATTTGACAAATTCAGCAGGAATTCTGACACAGAGTGACATCTTTGATGCTGGCTTGCTTTTGTGTTGTTACCTAGAATACTCATGGGCATTTTAATGGTTGATCCTGAATTTACAAGAGATCTGATGTGCACTTTGGTGACAGGAAGACAGCAGGGTCCTCTGTGGCTTAGCGTCAACATTTTGTGTGTGAATGAATCAATGTTCAAAATCAATTAACACTCTATACAAAGTAGATTTCTGTAGGAAATAACTGTGAGAACACTAGCAAGAGAACACATTCTCATTTTTTACACTGCATTTCATGTGTGGCCTTATAACCAACCTGGTACCTCACGAGTCTATGAAACAGGAATAAAAGATAAAAGACCTCATAGAAATGATGTATCTTTACAACTTTTCATCAGTGACTTCACTGATCTCTCTGCTGAAAATCAGCCTTCTCTACTGACTGTCTGTCTCCCTGTATCCAAAATGTCTTGATGCTCTGCCTTTGATAGCAGCACCTTATAGCAGACCTACAAACTAAGAAGAAGTTGCATGTACAATTATATTTGATGAGCAAGGCTCAAAGTGGCTACAAGTTCACTCTGTATCAAAACAGAAAAAAGGCTATTTGCTCCTCACTAGCTTGTGAGGAGGCTTTCCACTTTCTTTGGGTACTATTGGTTTTTTAAATTGCACTACCATGTCCTCCTGACTCCAGCTCTGATAACAAGCTGCACGACCACAGTCACCTCTGTTAACAAGTCATGTAAGGAGTGCTGCGTTATCCCAGGCACCTACATGAGTCACTGCCTTGCCAAGGATTTGTTACAGAGCCAAAAACAATTCCTTCAAGCTGAAAACTCTCTCTCTCTGCCTCACCTCTCACGGCTATGAATTTTCATTCACCCATGTATCTCAGATGTCCCTCTTTATGAAGCTCATAATTCGTTTCAGGATGAGTGTTCCACACAAAATGTCATTTTTCTCTCTATTTTGTTTATTATGGCACTAGTTGATTTGCTGTTTGGGGACCTCTCTGCAGCATCAAACTACTAGACAGGCAGAGCTGTGGTGTAGCAGACCCCAGGGAACCCATGCTCACTCCTTCTCCATGGAAGCATCTCCTTGGCTCCCACCTTAATGTCTGAAGGATAAAGTTAAAAACTTACAGGCTGAATAAGCTTATAATGAACTGGTTTGAAAGCAGTATAGCAGGAATGGAAGGCCCTTAAGACTGAAGGATGAGATATCCTTGGAGGTCAAAATGATCAGAGACATGACGCAGGAATTACAAGCAGTATCTACAGACATTAAAATTCTATCCACTTTTGTTAACAATGCTTTATTATGGGCTTCTTGACAGAAAATAGAGACAAGTTTGGACAAAATCAAGCCACTGAAGTGTTTCCCTACATAACCTGTGGGGATTTTAGTACTAAAAACCACACCTCTAGCAGAAGGATTGCATGTAAATGTAGGATCACCCTAGGATAACGAATTAGGTGACAGTATATTGAATTAGGTAATAGTGTAACAAACTAGGTAACAGTATAACCAATCAGGTGATAGTATATTGAATTAGGTAATTGATGGAGCATGCGCACAAAGATTGATGTGATGTAGAATCTTGTAAGCAATGCCACTGTTTGTGAAGTGGCCTGTCCATAAACTGCAGATGGTGGAGCTTAGTGGGCGCTAGCCTTGCCAATTGCCTCCTGACGTCCTTTTGTGCCCAGAACTGGCACAGAGCAAGCACCTCGCCTCTGTGTCTTGGTTGATCTTCGCACACTGGGTGAAGAACACCTTGGTGGGACTACAGCCTGAGGCCTGTCCCGCAGCCGGGACCGTGGGCCCAGCACATCCCGGGGCTGGGACACTGGGAACCGAGCTAGCTCGGACCGGTCACCTCCCGCGCCCCGCCCCGGCCGCTGAGGGCAGGCGGTGGCGCTATGTCCTTCTCCCGTTCTCCCGTCCTCCCTCTGTCGGGGCGGGGCCAGCCCACACCGCCCCTGCCGCTGCTGCCTGCCCCATGTGCGGGCGCCGCCCGGCGGCGGGGAGGCCTCACGTGGACGTTCGCTGGCAGCGCGCGGACTCTTTGTGCGGCGGGGCCGGTGCGTGGCGCGCGTGGTTGCTGTGGTGACAGGCGAGCGGTGGCTGGCCGGTACCGGTGGGGCCTGTCCGCTGCCCGCGGGGCCCGTCCGGGGCGTCTCGCTCCCCACCGTGGGTGGGGCTGACGGCGCCGGGGCGCGGTGGGTACTGCATGGGCGGCCGCCTGGGCGTGAGGCGCCGCGCTGCTGGCTCCGGGCCTAAGCCTGGGCCTGGCGCGGTGGTCAGGCCCCCTCTTTCCGCGGGATTCCGGCGTGCGGAGCTGTCAGGTTCGGTTATGCGGCCCTGGCTAAAGGCGATTCCTGTGCCCACATCAGCAGGGCTTGTGCCCCTCTCGGCTGGCCGCCGGCCTGTGGCAGGGTGGTGTGAAGCTTCTCCTTCGCTGGGGCTGTGTGAGGGTGGAGGTTACCTGTCCCCTGTGCCTCCTGCTCTCCCCCAGTTCCGTGTGAAAGCGGTGCCCTGTTTAAAGAAATCTGCTGAGGCACGGCTCTTCCTTCAGAATGTATGCCCCTAATTATCCAAAACAGCTTATATTTAGGCACTTGGGTGCTGTGGTTTCTGCTTGTTCTACTCATTCATCTTTTAGTTTTGAAACCGTTTCAACAGTTTATGTACTTGCCTTTCCTTTTCAGTTTATGAACTCTTGGCTGGGAGCTATCTCTGCCTGGTTTTCTGGGGATACTGTAATGCCCAAGAGAAAAAGAGTAACAGGTAACACTAGCAAATCACTGCTTATTTTTGCTTGGCATAATAGTTAACAGAATTACACTTGAATTATGTTTTAGGACTTAACTGCTAGTTTGCTATTGGGAAGGGAGTATTGCCAAAGCATGTAAAAATGGGTGAATGTTAACTCCTGAATGTTAAATGTTTTGTTTCCACTTTTTAGGAGGAAACATTAAGATTAGGAAATGGCGGAAGCAGTTTTTCATCCCCCAAGAAGGAAAAGAAGAGTTGTCGAGTCCTATGAGTCTCCCTTTCCTGTGGATGTAGTTGGGAAGGATTTCAGGATCTGCCAGGCTGAAATCATTAACAACAATGTTATTGTGAGGAACCCTGAAGATATCAAACAGCTCTATAACAAGGTGTGGTACCCTCTTTGCACAGTACTGTCAGTGTTCCAGACACAGGTAGAGCTGTAGCTTTATCCATCCCTTTGTTTTCCATTATGTGTTGTCACAGTGTTGATACAAAGGTGTTTTCTTCTGCATCTGCTTTCAGAAACCTTCATGGGGATGCCAACTGACAAGTATTTAGAATTGAGAGAAAAGACCAGACACCTTCCACTGGTTAAATCTTTGAGTGCAGGTGTTTAATGTTAAGCTAGTTATTGGAAGCTGAACAACAAGCTTTAGGTAAAGCTTAAATGATGCAGAATTTCACTGATTTTTTTCAACTGATCTTGGCAATGAACATTGTGTATTTGGGAAGAAGTTCATTTTGGTTTGCTGGTATAATAAGGATTTTTCTTTTTCTTTGAAGGGCTATTTTGGAAAAGGGATCCTTTCCAGAAGTCGACCAGTGTACAGCATTTCAGATCCTTCCCTGGTTGCTAAGTGGCGAGGTAAATTGTCCCAATTTATACTTGCAGCACTGCTCTAATAGTGCTATTCACTTTTCTTCACACACTGGAAATTACACACAGACAAATAATCTCTCCCCTGGGTCAGGTGAAGGGTCTGTGTCCCCCCAGACCTCATCTCTGATGATGGCCAGTACAAGATCCTGGAGCATCTGTGGCAGGAGGAAAGGCTGAGAGCCCTGGGGCTGCTGAGCCTGGAGCAGAGCAGAGCCAGAGGGGAGCTGCTCAGTGCTGAGCAAGAGCTAAAGAGTGCAGGGGGCAAGAGGCTGGGGCCACACTCTGCTCAGTGGTGCCCAGGGACAGGCCAAGGGGACATGGACACAAACTGGAACCCAGCAGGTTCCATCTGAACAGGAGTAGAAACTTGTTTGGTGTGAGAGTGCAGAGCATTGGCCCAGGCTGCCCAGAGAGCTTGGGGAGTCTCCTTGTGTGGAGAGATTCCAAAGGCACCTGGAGGTGTTGCTGGGCAAGCTGCTCTGGGTGACCCTGCTGGAGCAGGGAGCTTGGACTGGATGATCCCTAGAGGTCCCTTCCAACCCTCACCACTCTGGTATTCTGTGAAAAACACAAGGACAGGGAACATGTCAAAACCTCCTTAGTGCTTTCTCCTGGCCTTCACTGGTCTTTAGCTTAGGAAATCTGTAAGCAAAAGTATCATCCTTGAACTTTCTTCCTATGCCTTTCCAGTTTTCCTTAATTTTAATCTGTAGATTTTAGTGTCCATGAAATGATGAGGCAAGGATATATGACATTTTTAATCTGCTAATCTGTTTATAGCCAACTCCATCTGGTTTGTCTTGGGTGTTTACAGAAAGACTGTCTTTTTACAGGCTGGAGAAAAATAGTGTATTCAGGTGTTCTGCTTGTGCAGAGTGTTCAGTCTTTGTTATCTCTGTTCCTTTTGGACCAAGATGGCACAGAGGATTGAAAATGGGGGTAAAAATGAAGCTGTAGATCACCTCAGTGCTCAAAATCACAGGGAAACATTTTTGTATTGATGAAACAATGTATGATTTTTTTTTCATACAGATGCTAAAGTAAACCTGCCTATAATTACATCCAAAAAGTAAGTTAATTTACATTCTCATTTATTTGGAAAACAGATGATTGCATTTTAGGTTTCATCTTACTGGTTTTTGGTTAGCTGCCTGTGTAGATGTTGATGACTTGCTTCTGTTCCTTTGTGTTTCATTTGTAAATCACATCAGAAAAAAACTAGAACTAGGTGGAAACAGATGAAAAACTATGCTGACTATCACTAAGCCTGCAGGTATTAATTGCTGAATTGAAGCCAATATTGAGTGTATGCATAGTTGTATGGGTAATTAATTCATAATACTATCAACCATAATAAACTTGTTCTTGGCTGAGGAGCAAAAAAAGAAGTTTCTGGGGCAGACTATTTAAAATAACTAATTGAATTCATATAGCATGAACTTGTACAAAACATAAATATCTTTTTTCTAAGTCTCTATTAACATTGCTGGTCTGTACATTTAAGAAAACATAGGCCCACATGTTTATTTTGTTCTGCTTAGATAGCCTATGAATTAACTGTAGAAGTGTGCAAGTTACTGTTTGCTTTAATCCTGGAACTCTGAAAAGTCCTATGTTTATTTCAAAGCTATGTTCCCTTACTCCTCAGCTTTAGGTAAGGCAAATAGTAGCAATGTTACCACTCCTGCTGCTACAGTTATTCCTGCTTTCATCCTTATTAGTCTCCTTTCTGACTGTTTCATGTGTCAGCAGATGCAGCTGAGCATCAAAGTGTCATCACATGGCTGCAGAAGGTGCATTATGATCTATCTCAGTAAAGATCTGGAAGTGCAATTTACATAGTAATTAAAGTGTAGGACAAAGAGAAGTCTGGGGTTTATTACAAAGAGCACAGCACTGAATTATGTAGCTTTATTATGAGACTTCAGAGAGACTTACAGCTTGTGTTGATGTGTGCAATTTGCATTTCATTTTCTTTACAGTTCTTCATTAACTACTTGCTCTGTCAGGTCAGGCTCTGCTCAGTGGTGCTCAGTGACAGCACGAGGGGCAAAGGGCACAAACTGGAACCCAGGGGGTTCCATCTGAACAGGAGGAAAAACTTCTGTGCTGTGAGGGTGCAGAGCCCTGGCCCAGGCTGCCCAGAGAGCTTGTGGAGTCTCCTTGTCTGGAGAGATTCCCAAGGCACCTGGAGGTGATGCTGGGCAAGCTACTCTAGGTGACCCCATTTTAGCAGGGATGGGTTGGAGTAGATGATCCCCAGAGGTCCTTTCCAACCCTCACCATGCTGGGATTCTGGGTTTTTGTTTGGGGTAATACAGAATATTATGCTAGAGTTGTCCAGATTTGAATAAGGACAACTGCACTGGACAACTTTAACCTTCACAGAATTCAGATGAATGTCTTCAACTGGATATTCATGTTATGTTCCAAGGAGAAAGAATTAAAGGGGCACTAAAAACTCTATTGTAACTGAAAAGTATTAGAAATATTTACAGCTTCCAGTCTCACTGATAGGATTATTGTTATTTCTCAGGGATGTGAGGGTTTTGGTTAAAACTGAAAGGTAGTTCCTGCTTTAAGATGTTTACAGTGATGTTTTTGCTATGCCATTGCTGTTTCAAAGGCAGTTAAAATGATATTTGAAGGTACTGTTCTCAGTAGTTAGCCATGTAAGAGATCAAAGAGTCCTGGTACCTTGTGCTTGGTGTATTCTGCATAGCAGTTACTGAGGGGGTGTTCAGATTTGTTTAGTGAAATATGCTGAATGTTCTTCTTTGTTTTTTTTTTAAGATGCTTGTTTTTAAGTTATTACTTAGAGTGTCATGAGCTAGAACTTCTTATTTCTTTTGACTTGTTTGCTAGGTACCAGTGTCGTGTTCAGTGGGCTAAAAGTATTTTGCAAGAGCAAGGATTGGATGAGTGCTCAGTTACCAAAATTCTGGAAAATTACACTCAGCCTCTTGAGATGCCAGTTTTGGAAGAGGATGGAGCTGGACAAAGCAGAAATGGTTGCAACAGAACAACCCCAAATACAGACAATGCAGAACTTTCCAGACAGTCTTCTACAGCCACTGGAAATGTAGTAGTCCTAAGTTCTGAGAATCAGAATGAAGGCTGCAAGAAAGCCTGTCTGGAAGGAGACCCAGCATTTGATCCTGGGGCCATGCATGCCTCTGAAGAACAGGAGCAAGGTGACTCAAAAGAGAAAACTGAAGTGTCTTGCCAGAAGCATGATTTTCTCATGCATTACAGCTGCAAGGTAAAGGAGAGCACTGAGCAAAAAGCTTCTGAGATGATCAAGTCACAAGAATGTGCTCTGGAATATGTATTGGTGCAAGAGGAAGAAGAAGGTAGCTTATGTCCTGGAGATGACTCTGCTCATACACAAGAAAATGTAAGGATTAAGAGTACCCTCAATCCTTTAGAAAAATTATATCATTCTGTTTTCAGAATTCAGGATGTATTCCAGTTTAATGTTTTAGTAATACAGTCAATTTTTTTCTTGCAGCTTGTCAGGAAGGAAAAACTAGTATGCAGAAGAAATCCCTTTAGGATTTTTGAATATTTGCAACTCAGTTTGGAAGAGGTAGGTAGACAGCAAGTTGGTTTACTTTTAAGCTGGAAAGTTACACGTTACAACAAAAGCTTGTGTTCCAACATAATTGAACACCTATTTCTAAAGTTCCTCTGTCTCCCAGCTATTGGAATTGTTTTAATCATTAGACTTACTTGAATAACCTGCAATAATTACATGGTATGGTTAAAAAAATACATAGGGTCCTCTTGCTTTAGAGGAGTAACAGCACTGGCAAAGAGACCAGCGAGAGGACTTGAGTACAGAAATACCAGGAATTGAATGTTTATATACATCCTGCTTCTAAATCTATGGATGGGTGATAGTTTTAACACTGTGCCTTCAGGAGTATATAGCACACAGGCAGATTTTTTTGTGATGCTGTGTCTGTTGAAATGTAAAGGTCATGAAGACAAATCTCAAATGAAGCTTCCAGACAACTTGTTTATCTTGCTGGCATTAGGATTCTGGGATT
This sequence comes from Bucco capensis, assembly GCA_013396975.1. NCBI lineage: Eukaryota > Metazoa > Chordata > Aves > Piciformes > Bucconidae > Bucco > Bucco capensis. Next base: position 32,697 of record VWZO01022189.1, on the reverse strand, counting down.
AAATAGAATCTTTGTTCTTGTATGGAATATAAACTACAGGAAGGGTCTAAGTGTCAGTTAAACTTGCTCTGTCTATTTTTTCAGGCTTTTTTCTTGGTGTATGCTCTGGGATGTTTAAGTATTTATTATGGTGAGGTAAGAAATTGGATTACTTTTGGATTTCTGGGGATACCACTAGTTTGGATATGGTTTAGTCTGAAGTATTTGTCAGTATTTGATGCTGTTCATTCTGAAGGAGGAAATTCCAAACAGAGTAATTGGGAAGTTTGTCACATATGTAATGATATTCAGATCAGTTTATGAAATATTAGTCTGAAAGTTTTATGTTTACCAAGACAGATAAGAGTTAAGCACAGCCTTTCTGTGGAGAAAGGGTTTTGTTGTAACATAGGGAGGAAAGCAAGTATGGGAGGAATAATATGGTAAATGGTCTCTCTTTCCTGAAAGAGGAACATTCCTTGGAGTTTGAAGCATTCATCTGTAAGTACATCAAGCTACTGTTAATGTAATAACAAAGTAGTTAAACTCTCTGCTTCTAGTTTAAGGTTTATCAGATTTTCCTTTAGACAAGAGCATTATGGGACTGATAGTGAAATACTAAAAAAACCCCCACTAAATGGAGGAACAGATTTCTGTCTTATATTTAGAGATTCCATGTTTTATTGCCCAGAATTCATGCTCTCTGCAGGAGACTGTGATATTTGATACTTGACTGCTAAGCTCTGCTGCTCACAGTATTCTGTATGTGCTTCCTATAGTCACATTAGTGCCTTTGTTTGTGATTTTTAGGAGCCCCTAACTATTTTGAAGCTCTGGGAGTTTTTCAGTGAAGCAAAGCCCCATTTTCAAACTACCTACATGGCCTATCACTACTTCCGCAGCAGGGGCTGGGTCCCCAAAGTTGGGCTGAAGTATGGCTCTGATCTCTGTGAGTAGCTCCCTTCAAAAAATGGAACCATTTTCAGCTGACTTCTTCTCAGGGAGCACAAGACTCTGGTGCCAAAGGTTCATTCAACAATGGGGCACTGCATAGGACAAGGGGAACTGGCTTCAAGGTGCACCAGGGGAGGTTCAGATTGAATATTAGGAAGAATTTCTTCCCTGAGAGAGTTGTGAGGCATTGGCCCAGGCTGCCCAGGGTGGTGTTGGAATCACCATCCCTGGAAGAGTTCAAAAAACATGTTGATGTGGTGCTTGGGGCCATGGTTTAGTGGTAAGCATGGGAGTGTTGGGTGGATGGTTGGACTCAGAGGTCTTTTCCAACCATACTAATTCTATGTCTGGGACAGGCTTTGCTACTTGCAGTTGGCAAAAGACATTTTTGGCTAGGCAAAACAATAGCAATAACATTAGGATGTGAGTGGAAAACTAACATTATGTATCCAGTAGCTGAAGAGCTAGCTCCAAAGGCTGGTTGTTTTGTTTCATGAGGTTAATAATTATTACAGGATTGCACTGGAGTTCCCTTTTCAAGTTTCTCTGTCCCTTTCTAAACACCTTCTGCAGTGTTAACACAACAAGCTCTGGAATAGCAGGTTTGCATCTAGACACCAGTTCACATCAAAGCTCATTCATCTCATTATTCATCCCATTTAATGGCTCTGTACTTCTGTTGAACTTACTGCTAAGACTGTTTGTCTGTCTGGTTCTTTTTTGGGGGGAGGGATAGAGAAGGGCCTTACTTGTTTGTTAATGGCAGGGTTTTTAATCTTACAGAAATAATTAGTACTATCCATAATCCCTTGCTAAGTAATTCAAGAACTCCACATAACAACATAAACAGTACAGCAATGCCTATTGTTAGAGGAAAATGTGCATAAATGGAGATAATTTTAATGTATGCATGCAAACCAACCAGTGTTCAATACTAGTGAGGCAGTTAGATGGTCTAGGGGTTTCTTGTCATTTGAATATGTGGAGGTTGTGCTGAGCTGCTCCTTCAGATCAGTGTAGGTTTGGCTAAACTCATCATCACTCTTCTTAGTAGCCTGGGCTGTAGATGGGTTTTTGATGTGGATGTGGAATTGATAGTAGTTTGTTCACCATTCAGTTGTGTTCTGGATTTGTTGTTTAGCCTATCTGTGCCTTTGGGTTTGTGCCAGATGAAGGAAGTGAATTAACTGAAGGCTCTTTGGAGTTCTGTTTCACTCCTGAATCTCTGGCTTCTTGTCCTTTGACATTATCTTCTTAAGGGCTGAGTTGCTGATAATGAATCATTTGCAACCCATGGTTGTCACTGGACTGGGTGATCTTAGAGGTCATTTCCAGCCATGAATGTTCTGTGATTCTGTGACTGAAGTGCTGCTTGTCCTTTTCCTGGCAGGGTCTGTGCTAGCCCTTGTATGAGAAAAGCTGTGCTAGTTAAAGAAAGTCCCCTCTTAGGAGCTCATGACAAAGAGAGGAAATGGAACTGTTTAGCTCAGTTACAGTCCAGCTGCCCTGAGTGCTGAGTAGAAAGAAGGAAGTTTGAGTGGCTCTGCTGGGCAATGTGTAAGAACTTGTGCTCTGTGCCTTTCCTAAAACTTGTGGGAAATGCTTGCTTGGAACACAAATCCCATAGCTTATTGTGATCTTCTATTCCAATGGCTCAACTTCTGTTGTGAATACAGTGTTAGAAGCATGACTCTGTTGCAGAAAAATCCCATCCTAATTTTTTTCCCCATGGCAATTGCTAACTGTCCTGTGGCTCTTTATCTTTTACCTGCTGCTCCCCTGCCCTGAGTCACCCTGCTGCTCCCATGGGGGGGTCTTTTCTCCTCCCTCTCTCTCTACCTGCTGGGACACCTTAATTCTGAGCAGAACTCAAAAGTGGCTTCAGTTTTGTTATTTGAAAATGTTTGTGGGCCCCAGTATGAACCTTAGATGGAAACTCTGATTATCTAACTAAGGTGTTTTTCTTTCGTTGCAGTGCTGTATCGAAAAGGTCCCCCCTTCTATCATGCCAGGTTTGAAGCTCAACTTTCTAGCTAATTCTTTCAAATTAGTAAATTTCTCTCACACAGATTTAGTGTCTTCACTGGTTAAACATATATTCTTCCCTCAAAATACTTTCCTAGATGCATTCATACAGTGAATGCAAAATTCCTTTTAGCAGAGGCACAAAATAATTCATCTCTAATAATTCATCTAACAGTAGTAAACATGAAAAATTAAAAGGTTGCAATGAGCATATTTATTACTTATGATGAATGCAGTCAGCAAAGTTAATGTGATGTGGTAATACTGACTTCTAAAAATGTATGGTACATGAATTTATGTAATTTTGGATTAAAAAAAACATTTATGGGATGGTAATTGTAGTGGAAAGATACTTAGGTTTCACAACTTGCTTGCTGTATGTTTGGGTATTTTTTAATGCTAACTTTTAGGCTCCAATTCTTAAGTTTCATGATCTTCCTAAAGTGGCAATTTTCTGTGAATTGTCCTATCTGCTTGTTTTTTTTCCCCTAGTTACTCTGTCATTGCTGAATTAGTTGATGGTAACTTTGAAGGTTCTCTTCGCAGACCACTCTGCTGGAGGTCCCTGTCTGGGCTGAACAGAACAACTGTTAATGCTTCTAAGGTGAATGTGAGAGTTAAGTTTTAAAATACCTTTAAAATTATAAATGTGCAGTTTAGTTCCAAAGAACAGGCAGTTGGAATGAAGCTGGAAATAGAATCCTTCTGTTTCCAGTCTACTGGAGAACATATTGAGTTGCCTGTAGGCAAACAAGTTTTCTCTGTCAATATCCAGATGAATTCTGGAGGAAGTGTAATAATATTCTGTTGTCTGTAGGAACATTAAAAGTCATGTGAGGAACAGAAGAAAGACCTGAGGGACACTTTGTTGCTGCTTGCTAGTTCTGTTTTTAAAGCCCTCTGCATCAACCAGGATCTTCCTCTGAACAGTGAACTTGAAAGTTTCTAAAAGCTTTTCTCTGTGATAGAGCCTCAGACAGAGCTCTTCCATACTTGCAGCTATGCTGCTCAGGTGTGGTCTTAGAATTCCACTTCATTTTATAGCACTATTATACTTTGATAAGAAAAATGAGCCACACATATTATTAGACAATTCCCAACTTGGTCTGAAGAAGACATCTTGGAGGAGACTTGGTGCCTGCATTCCTAAGTAACCTAAACACCTACAAAAAGAAAAATCAATTGCAATTCCTGGTTTCTGTTTACCAATAGGAACTTATGTTGTGCTACTTGATTAGACCATCTGACATGACTGAGAAAGAGATGGCCACACCAGAATGTATGAAAAGAATTAAGGTTCAGGTGAGTAATTGCTTCTCTCCTTTGCCTGTGTAGCATTGCCTTGGGCCAGCTGGACCACTGACTGTCAGAGCCCACTTCAACCATGCTTGCTCTTCAGCAGCCTTTTGGGGCACAGATTCCTCTGTGCCTCAGGGCATGGCAAGTGCATTGCAAGGCTCTTTAAAGAGTTCAGATCTTCCAATCTCAATTTTGCTTTTGCTGGTGCTGTGAATCTTAGCATGAGGAAAGTGGGATACCTCTGCAGACTGTGGGGTTAATGTAGTGTGATGTCTGGGTTCATCTGTTTGGATGTAGCTGGTCTGGTGAGGTTGAAGGCCAGTCTTGAACAGTTTTGGTTTCTATGTTCAGTTTAAAACCCAAGGGAGGAATATGTGTGAGATGCCAGCTCACTTCAGAAGCAAATTTAGTCATCTACTATGCTCACATTATATAGGGCAATTTGCTAAGGTTTCATCCCCATCCCTCACTGATTATCTTTTTCCTTTTAATTTTTCTCCCTCTAACACTTGCTGGTTTTTGTTTCAGGAGCTGATTGTAACTCGTTGGGTTTCTTCCCGGGAGCGCAGTGATCAAGATGAATTTTAACTGATCCTAGAGGAAAAACTTACCTGTTTTAAAACCACTTCATGTTTTTTACCTGATCTTATGATGAACCATTGCCTCAGAACAATTTCTGTCAATGGATTCAGCTGGTATGTATAAAGGCTTATTTTCACAAGCACTGCCCAGAATTGACTAACTCTTCCCAGAATGTGCAAGGATTTAAAGTAGTTCTGGGGTCTAAGCACTGAACAGCATAGTTAGGTGTTAGGCACCTTTCCCCATGTGGGTAAGATGGCTTTCTTCCCTTGGGAACTGCAGTGAAAGTGAGGGTTGCATCATGTCCCATGACAGCAAGATGCTTTTCACAAGCTGATGCCTTTTACTTCTCTTGAAGATGGGTTACTGTGCAGAAAATAAGGAAGATTTGCTGAGCTAGTTATCTTTTAATACTAAGCATCTGTCTTGGTTTGAGGAGCAAATGTGCAAAATGTAAAGAATAATTGGAAAATAAATGATTTCTAACAAAGAGGCTGGGTTTATTTGTTATATTTATTCATAATTAAAGGAAAATAACTTTACATGTAGTGAACTTTGAATTTCAGCAGCACACAAGCCTAAATTCCCCCCTTTTTTTCCCATACTCATCAGTAAACAAATGTGACAGGAAGAAAACTATTTTGGTTTGCTACAGCTTAAGTTACTACAGTTTATTTGTTAAAACCCTTAATTACACAGCAGTTACCATTTCTGCTACTAAGTGTCTTGCCAGAACAGAGCATAGTGAATGCAAACAGGAGAACAATTTTCCCTGTGACTAGTTCCCACAGAGATTTTCTGTAGTGTGTACACTGTATGTTTGTTGTTCCATTCAGTGCACAAGCTCAGTTTTCCAATCCTTCCCTGATGTGCAGGTTAATGTGTAAAGTTAATTGTGTTTTGAAATACATTAAGTAGCTTGCACATTTTAAACCCTGAGATTTGGAGTCTTAAGACTTCCTTTCCCTGTTACATGTCAGAGATGTTTTCATACAGTAATGCCATTTTCAGCACTGCTTTTCTTGATTGGGAAGGGGCACGATGTAGAAGTCCTTAGCTGTTAGTTCCTGATGCAGTGTAATGTATTTGGAGGCTTTCTTTGTCTGTGGGATCACAAATTTCTCTGTAAATTCACTTTTACTCATTTGCTGTTTCCCTTCTGCAGTCAGGAGGCTGTTAATGAATGCCAGTGCATATGTGTAGCAGTTGTGGTCATGTTCTTCATACCTAGGAAAAATATCTTGTTAATAAGAGTTAGCACTAATCCATTAATTACTCTGCATGGAGGAATATTTTCCTGAGTGGAATATGGAAGTGCATGCTCTCCAGGAACTACTGCCACCTTCCTTGAATGCTGCTGCTCAGATACACTCATTCAGCACTTACTTCTTACCCTTACTTGCCTTCTAGCTCATTCACCTTTGCTCTTCCATGTATTGTTACTCCATTGCCTTGAAAACTGCTTCCTGCAGCAGTGATGATAATTGAGTGCCACCATGTGCACTTCTTTCACTGCATGCCATTGCCTTGGAAGCTCAAGTAAACACTACCACTGCTCTGTTGCTTAGTTGCTGTGTAGTGTACCAGTCCAGCTCCCACTGGCAATAACTGGTGCCAGTTCTCCAGGAACAGAAATGCCAACTGAACAGCAGGAGCAGCCATTTAGAATGGGCTTGCCTTTTTACAGTATCCCAGTATGTCAGGGGTTGGAAGGGCCCTAGAAAGATCATCTAGTGCAACCCCCCTGCCAGAGCAGGAGCACCTAGACCAGCTCACACAGCAATGTGTCCAGGCAGCTCTGCAATGGCTCCAGACAAGGAGACTCCACAGCCTCCTGGGCAGCCTGGGCCAGTGCTCTGGCACCTGCACTGCAAACAAGTTCCTCCTCGTGTTAATACCAAACCTCCTGTGGTCCAGCTTGCTCCCATTCCCTCTTGTCCTAACATTGGATGCCATTGAGCAGAGCCTGGCTCTCTCCTCCTGACACTCACCCTTAACATATTTCTAAGCATTGCTGAGGTCTCCTCTCAGTCTCCTCTTGTCCAGGCTGAAGAGACCCAGCTCTCTCAGCCTGTCCTCCTAGGGCACATGCTCCACTCCTTTCAGC
>VWZO01022189.1:0-25620 GCA_013396975.1 Bucco capensis | reverse complement strand
AAAGCTTTGCTAAAGTCAAGAAAAACCACATCCACTGCCTTCCCCTCATGTATCCATCTAGTTATGCCATCATAAAAGGCCATCTTTTTTCCCTAGAACCATATGGCACTGACCTGTTCCTTTCACTGTCAGAATGTTTCTTACATTCAAATGTTTCCTGTTGGCCACTAACAACTTCTGTCACCTATCCTGTTCCCTCAACATGCAGCTCAGTTTCCTTCCAAGCTCCTCTGGCTTCTGAAGGGTATCTGAAGTGACTTACGAGCTCCCCTTGGGTAAGCAAGTGATTTGCTACAGTGTACTTACTTTACTCAAATAACTGTTAAGGAAAAATAATGCTGAGGCTGAGTAACTTCAGAGTGGTCTCATCACTGGCAGCGCAAACCATCTGGAAATGACACTGCAAACTTTTGGGTTTCAGGGCTGGGCCTGAAGAGTGAGAGCACAGCTGAATAACTTCTATGTACACAAGTGCCTTCCTCAATCAGTGCCACCATTAGCAAAGCATGCAACTTTTTGTCTTTGTTTGCAGACTACCTTTGTATTTATCACACAGAAGACTGCAGGACACTGTAATCTCATTAGCAGCTGTGTCTTCCAGTTAGCTTCTCCTTTTTGGGAAGCATGGCTTTATATCCTGACAAGCAAAACCAGTCTCTCTCAGGAATTGAAGAGACTGTCATGGCTGTGGCTGCTGTTCTACATCATCCTTCCAGTAAAGGAAAAGCAATCAAGAAAATGAGAGTTAGGCTTGGCCTGAACCCAAAAGAGTGACAGGATTAGTTTAATGCAGTTCCTGTCCATTGAAAAAACAAACAGAGGAGTTAATTTAACACCTTCAAGAACAAAAGTTCTGTTTCCAGCAATTTAGTGGTCACTGGTCTATTTGTGGAAAAAGTCACTTGGTCAGGAGGTGCCAGATGGGAAGGAAAAGCAAAGAAAAGCTTGTAGAAGAGATGCACACATCTCCCCACCTCCTGCCAGTGCTTTTTTGGCATCAAGTTAGTTTTAGCAATGACATTAAGGCACTGGGAACTGCCAGGTATCAGAGAGACACAAATCCTAGTGCCTATACAAGTTCCACAGACATTTCAAAATCCTATCCTAGGTCAAATTCTGTTCTGATGTTAGGGAGATAATCTATTCTCTCTGAAATATTATAGTCAAGCACATACTGAACTGCTAAAAGGAGGTTTTGATGTGTTGTGAGGCTTTTCTGTAAGATGATTTCTATGTTCATTTCCCAGAACTAGGCTCAGACAAGGCTGTTATGGATGGACTTGCAACACTGTCCTCAAGGAAAGATACAAAGAACTGAACCTTGTGGCTGGAACACACTGCTTTATGGGAAGTCTTTCTGTGTGTAACTATCCAAAACAATGGTAGGAAGTAGCTGAAAGAGCTAGCAAGCAACCTGATCCTCCTTCCCATTTCTGGTCACCAGCAACAAAAAAGACAGTAAGTTTCCACACAGCCCAAGAGCATCATTCAGACCACTCTGTTAGAAATGGGAGCTCTGAATGAGCCACAAGCCCTGGAGGGTCCAGGACAGAACTGTCCAATTTATCATCCCAGAATAAAAACTCCTATTGCATCCAGCTTTTAAACTACATACCTGTGAGGAAGCCAGGCCTCTCCCACAGAAAATTCCTCTAGGAGCTTATCCCACTGCTGAAGCAGCCCAAACATGTCTGGCTGTACTAGAGGGATACTAATGCACTGTTCCCATCCAGTTTCAGCTCTGTGAACACCCTCTTCATTGTAATTATACACCAGGCCTGAAAAGAGAGAGCAGCAGATGTCAGGTGGCACTGGAGAATTGGATCCATAGCCTTTTATCTTCTCTTAAGTGCTGAAAGCTACTACTAGTTTTCCATACTGCCTATCCAGGTCGATCTGCAGAGCCTCCCTACCCTCAAGCAGTTCAACACTCCCTCCTATCTCAGTATTATCTGCAAACTTACTGAGGGTACACTTGATCCCCTCATCCAGATCACTGATAAAGGTGTTGAACAGAGCTGGCCCAACACTGAGCCCAGGGGAACACCACTGGTCAACTGGATTCAACACTCCCTGGGCTTGGCCATCCAGCCAGTTCCTTACCCAGCAAACAGTAAACCTCTCCAAACCATGAGCTGCAGCTTCTCCAGGAGAATGTGGTGGCAGACAGTGTCAAAGGCTTTACTAAAGTCCAAGCAAAAAACATCTACAGCCTTCCCCTTGTCCACTAGGCAGGTTACCTCACCACAGAAGATCAACCTGCCTTCTCAAGAACCCATGCTGGCTTGGCCTGATCCCTTGGTTGTCCTCCACTTGTGATGTGATCACCCTCAATATGATCTGACCTTCCCTGGCACCGAGGTCAGGCTGACGGGCCTGGAGTTCCCACAAAGTACTTTTTACCATTACTATTGGTTATTCCAACGTGAAGATCCGATTTGCCGTCATATCCCCTGAAAGAAAAGCAGTGGTGGGGAGATGTATGTGAGTAGTGCTTGTCCCTGTAGGAATTGCCCTGATGCAGTCTCCAAGCAGTGCTACTTCTCATGCCACCTGGGCCCGAGATGTGCACCGGGAGGCAAAGCTCTACTGAAAACCTGCCAAAGGCACTCTGCCTCCCAGGAAGGGTTTGAGCAGGACTCACAGACTGGTCAGTCAGTTACCAGACCCTCGGCACCTGCCGTGGGAACAACGGCGCCAGCCTAGCACCGCAAAACGCTGAAAACAAAGCGAAAGCTGCTTTTCCCCGAGCTTTTTCCCTGGGCCGCCAGCTACCCGCGCCCGGCCTGCCTCCCGCCTACCCGAGGAAGGTGCCGGCGGTGGGCCGGAGAAGGAAGGCGCGGGGCTGGCGGTGGCCGTGTCGGAAGGGGCTAGGCAGGCGGAGGGGGGCTGCAGACAGCCCGGCACCGCGCAGGGAGCGGCCGCAGGCTGGGCAGCAAGACGGCGCCCGCCGGCAGAAGATGTCGGCACCGCAGTGCCTCACCCTCAGGATGGAAGCATTTTCCATGACACCCGTTCTGAGCCAGCCCTGGCCTGCGCGGTGCGCTGCTGAATAGCATCCGTGCGGGCTGCCGACGGCCTTCCGGCCCCGCCTGGGCCTGCCTTTCCTGCCCGCAGCTCGGCGGAACCCAGGAGCGCGGCGCGGGGAGCTGGACGGACCGGCAGGAGGGAACGGGCCGGGGCGAGGATGGGCACGAAGCAGGTGACGTGCAGGTGAGCGCTGCTGTTGAATCGGCTTGGCCGGGGGCCTACCCGGTCTACAGCCCTCCGCCCGGCCCGCGACCCTCGGCACAGCCCCCCCGCCCCGCCTGGGCGTGCTGCTGGAGAAGGAAGAGCCGCGGAGGCCTCCCCGGGCCGCGCCCGGCCTGTCCCTGTCCCTGTCCCCGTCCCATGCCGCGGGAGCGCGTTGTCCTCCGCCTGGGGAAGGCTGGGCTGTGTTACGCCTAGTGCGTCTCTTAGGAGGTGGCGGTGGCAGCAGCTGCTCTCCTGCTGCCGCCGGGGCCGGGAGCGGTCACCCGGCAGGTGTGTGGGAGCAGAGAGCTGCTGCCTTCCCGGCTATGCAACCCCCTCCAGGGCATGTGCACTCTGAGAAAGAAGCACGTCCGGTTTGGAGAGAAACGCTTTTCAGTGCTCCTCTGGGAAGTAAATCTCTTATTGTGCTTATCTTCACCAAATAGCTCTGAACAGAACTGCTTCTCTCCCAGGTACTATGTACAAGGAGTGTGTCGAGAGGGAAACAAGTGTCAGTTCTCACATGACTTATCTACAAGCAAATCCTCAACCATCTGCAAGTATTACCAGAAGGGACAGTGTGCCTACGGAGCTCGGTGCAGGTAACAAGCAGGCTTTCTTTGGAGTAGTGGGTCTAGAAGAACTGGGCATACTGATCACATGCAGTCAGCTGTAGACCCCAGGGAATCAAAGATCAACAAAACATGTTTTATATTAAATATTAGCTTTTTCTCCCAGTACTGAAACGAGCTTCTGAATCCAGTATTGTAGTTTGATACTATCTTGACTTCAGCAGTTATTTGACTCTGTAGAAATTAAACTGTAGGTTTCACATGTGTTTTCCAATCAGTTCATGCTATAGTAAATGCAAAGAGCATGGCCTGCAGCCTCCCATGTGTCACTTAGGTTGTGGCCAGCCCAGACAGATACTTCTGGTGCCCAGCATGGGGTATGACCTGAGCTAGAAACCAGATTCAGGAGCTGGATCCTTGAACTGCATTCAGGAACTCATGGATTGGGATCAGAGGCCTCCTCAGACGCAGGCCATTGAAAAAGTGTTTGACCGTTGTGATCCCTCAGCTCTGTACTGAATATGACATCCATGGGGTGGAATCCCTTGTTGGTCAGTTTAGGGTTACCTCTCCTGTCCCCTCGTCCCTGCAAGTGCCCATTCTTACTCCACCCCAATGTGGCACAAAAGGTTTAGCAGTGACCTTGCTCTGCATACCAGTCCTTGGTAGTAACTCTAAACACCAAGTGTTATGACTGCTAGAAGCAGACACTGTGCAAACATGCTGTTAACTTCAGAAAGTTAACACCACTGAGAAGAGACTGAGCTGAGAATTAAAATCACTGAAGAGGATTAGTTCTGTTCTAGCTCAAATCAGGACACCAGACAGGGAGAATGTTTTTGCTCCCATCAGAAATATTCCAGTGTTCAGGTATGTCCATGGCTCTGCCCTGTGGTGTTCCTGCTCTGCTGCTGAAGTGTTTCCATAGCTTTGCTGGGTGTTTTGAGTGGTTTCCTACCCTGTCTGCAAATCCTGCATCTCCTGTGGTGTGGGAGCATGAAGTCATAAGCATCACTGCTAGCAGGGGGAAACGAAGATCACAAACTATCCCTCCTTCCTGTGCAGTGTTTTGGTGCTGCTTCCCTGAGAAATGCCAGCAAACCTCTTTGTGTCAGAGGGTGATGAAGATCTAACACAATATGCACATGAGTCATGACGTTTCAGCCCTGCTGGTGTCTGTGAAGGAGAAAATAGAGGTGTGCTTTCAGAGACATCAGTTTTGGGTGGCTGAGAAACTGTTTAGTCTGGCTTTGAAAGAGACTGAGCAGCTCAGTCAGCTTTTCAGAACTATCCTCAAACAACAAAAATAAGTGGCTATTAAGTTTTATTTTGTTTCAATATTCATCAGAGCAGCACTGTGCCAAGTTTTGGCCTTTGTAACACTTGCTCTGCCTTTTCCCTCTCACAGGTATGATCATGTCAGACTCCCTGCTGCAGGGCGTGCTGCAGCCCCTGCCCCTCCAGCCCTCTCCTCAGCTGCACTGCCCAGCCCTCGGCAGCCCCCAGAGCAGAGCACCCCCATAACCAGGAGCAAGCTGCATGAGCCTGGCAAGAGGGACAAGAAAACCCTGGTGCTCAGGGACAGAAGTGAGTGGGAGCAGTGCTGTGCTTGTCCTCCCTGATCCTTGATAGCAGTTGGGTAGTTTTACTCCTCTTATCACTTGAGTCTTGTAGACAGCTGGAGAGGTGCAGTCAGACTTCCCATCCCAGGAGGCTTGTTCCCTGAAAGCTCTTGTGTCCATCAGCACCTCATCCTGGCCCTGACTGACTTTTAGCCTGGGGTTCCCTGAAGGATGGGGGTTTGTTCTGAGGAGATTTTTGAAGTGTTGGTTTGGATGTTTTGTTTTGTTTTGGATTTTTCATTTAAAGTATCTCTGCCCTTCATATCTCTTTGTGGCTTTTGTTCTCAAATTGAGGGCATTTGAAATAGTGAGCAAGGTGGCTGCTTTGTGCCAGGGCACCTAGCATGTTCCAGCCCTCAGGAATACAAGGGCAGAGATGGCTATGCTTGATGGGGCACTTGCCCTAACAGGAAATGAGAAGATTATTTTTTTTTAGCCTGTTTTTAAACAAGAGGAAGAAAATCTTGGAGAAGAATCTGCAGGTAATCTTGAAGAAATCTTGCAGTTGAACTTTTCTGTAGGTTGTGAAAATTCTTGTGACATATGACCAAAAGGGGCTTAAGGATGACTGGTTGTGGAGTCTCCTTCTCTCCAGAAGAGGAGATTATAAACCTGGGCAGCGTGCTCTGGGTGACCCTGCTTCAGCAGGGGGGTTGGACTAGATGATCCCCAGAGGTCCCTTCCAGCCTCCACCATGCTGGGATTCTGTAATCATGGAAAGGAAAGTTTCATGGAGCTTCTTGTGTGGGTTTTGTGCAGCATCTTGTAGAGCTGATGTTACGTTTCTGTTTCTCAAGATCTGTGTGGCCAGAATGAAGACAAGCAGAAGGCTAGTACCACAAGTGATGCAGTGTGTTGGAGTGAGCAGAGTGACAATGTGGAAGTGAAGCCCCATTCCTATCTGGAAGCTATCTGCAGTGGGCTGGAGGAATCAGGAGCTGGCAGCTCGTGTGCCGATGGCGAGCAGCTGTGTCCTTACGCTGCGGCGGGAGCCTGCCACTTCGGAGAGCGCTGCCCCTACCTGCATGGAGTCCTCTGTGACATCTGTGGCCTGCCAGCACTTCACCCTTTTGACCAAGAGCAGAGGAAGTCTCATGAGATGGTAATGTTCATGTGAAGCTGGGGGCAGAGTTGTGCTGCTCAGTGCAAGGTTTGCTTGCTTTGCTTAGAAATCCCAAGAGCCTGTTGTTCAGAGAGCTTTTGTTTTCTTGTTTATCCGGTTATAAAGTGACTCTAGGGTGGTCTGTTCAAGCTTCTTAATTGGTAGTGATGATGCAGAACAGCCTCTAAAAGCAACTTCTTTTTCTCCCATTTCATCCTTACTGGAAACTTGCCTACAATCTTCTCCCAGAACACCCTAAAACTCCACCTTTTGTAGCTTAGACAATGGCACGGTGGAACATTATGTGCAGCAGGGGAGAGGAATGGTGGGTGCTCAGAGATCATTCTGCTGCCTCAGCTCTTTAGGGATCTCCTCTTGGCTGTGGTTTGATTTCAGGGCAGGTTCAGGCAAGTGGACTGAGTGGAATACAAAGATTTTGGAGTTGAAGTTGAAGTAGGATGGGGAAGGACCAAGTGAGGAGCTGGTTAGGTAAAGATGAGCTTAAGGACGTGCTCTGTTCTCTGCCTGGCTGCCAGATGTAGGTCAGGGCTGGTCAGGAACAGGAGTTCTCAAGGCTGAGGAGAAAGCCCAGCAGGGTTAGTGGGTACTGAGTCTGGAGTAGAATCCAGAGGTTGAAAAGCTCAGTTTTTATGCAGTCAGCATGCACTTGTAAAACAAGCTGGTGTAGGAGCTCTCACTTCTTCTAGGAGACACCCTGGCAGGGTGTCCTGTCCCAACTGCTGTCAGGTGTTCCCCTCTGGAAGGAGGGAGGTGTGTTGGATGAGAAGGGGCATCAGTGGAAATGCTGCTACTAATGTGAAATGGTTTTGTGTCTTCCTTTAAATTTATTTTACTGGTTAAGTACTGAGACCTTTGAAAAGTAAGAGGTATGACTGTGTAGGTGTAACCACCAGCTCACCTTGGAGTACTGTCAAGAGTGTCAGTTGGTGGCTTTAAAAGGGGGAAAAACAGACCCTGCTAGGAAGAAATAGATTCTGTGTCTGGGGTGGCCCTGAGGTTTCATGGATATGCTTTGTGCTGCAGTATCAGTAGCCCACACCTTGTGATGATTTCCTTGTGAGTGGTGTAACAGCCATTGTACTAAACACTGGCAGTCACCTCTTGTACCACACACCAAACATAAGGGGGGCAGCAAATGACTCTTCCAAAGAGCTTAAACTGAAACAGGCCAGGGGACTTTTTCCACCTAAACATGAGGAAGAACTTCTTTCCTGTGAGGGTGACTGAGCACAGAGGTTGTGAAGTCTCCTTCTCTGAAAAGATTCCAAACCTGCCTGGACATAATCCTGATTAATGTGCTTGAGAGGACCCTGTTAGAGCAGGGAGGTTGGACTAGATGCCTTCTGGTAGTCCCTTCCAACCTTAACTATTCTCTGATTAGAAGCATCTCCTTGTGCAATACCTGTTCCATGACACCTATAGGAAGGTGTAAATGAAGAGTGCTCTGGCAGCCTTGCTTCTGATGCTCCTGAAGCTGCAGAGAACATTGAAGGACTTGAATACATGATTGAATGTAATGTTCTTTAAACCAAATGCTGAAGATGAAGGGTAGGAGTGATGCTTTGCATCAGTGCACCTTGTTTGCCCTGTAACAGGTCCTTTCCACAGGCACTTGTGTTTCAGAAGGAACAGGCTGAAGCAGGGAGTGCAGTAANGGTTGTGGAGTCTCCTTCTCTGGAGACATTCCAAAGCCACCTGGTTATAAACCTGGGCAGCGTGCTCTGGGTGACCCTGCTTCAGCAGGGGGGTTGGACTAGATGATCCCCAGAGGTCCCTTCCAGCCTCCACCATGCTGGGATTCTGTAATCATGGAAAGGAAAGTTTCATGGAGCTTCTTGTGTGGGTTTTGTGCAGCATCTTGTAGAGCTGATGTTACGTTTCTGTTTCTCAAGATCTGTGTGGCCAGAATGAAGACAAGCAGAAGGCTAGTACCACAAGTGATGCAGTGTGTTGGAGTGAGCAGAGTGACAATGTGGAAGTGAAGCCCCATTCCTATCTGGAGGCTATCTGCAGTGGGCTGGAGGAATCAGGAGCTGGCAGCTCGTGTGCCGATGGCGAGCAGCTGTGTCCTTACGCTGCGGCGGGAGCCTGCCACTTCGGAGAGCGCTGCCCCTACCTGCATGGAGTCCTCTGTGACATCTGTGGCCTGCCAGCACTTCACCCTTTTGACCAAGAGCAGAGGAAGTCTCATGAGATGGTAATGTTCATGTGAAGCTGGGGGCAGAGTTGTGCTGCTCAGTGCAAGGTTTGCTTGGTTTGCTTAAAAAGCTCAAGAGCCTGTTGTTCAGAGAGCTTTTGTTTTCTTGTTTATCCGGTTATAAAGTGACTCTAGGGTGGTCTGTTCAAGCTTCTTAATTGGTAGTGATGATGCAGAACAGCCTCTAAAAGCAACTTCTTTTTCTCCCATTTCATCCTTACTGGAAACTTGCCTACAATCTTCTCCCAGAACACCCTAAAACTCCACCTTTTGTAGCTTAGACAATGGCACGGTGGAACATTATGTGCAGCAGGGGAGAGGAATGGTGGGTGCTCAGAGATCATTCTGCTGCCTCAGCCCTTTAGGGATCTCCTCTTGGCTGTGGTTTGATTTCAGGGCAGGTTCAGGCAAGGACGGACTGAGTGGAATACAAAGATTTTGGAGTTGAACTTGAAGTAGGATGGCTGGAAGGACCAAGTGAGGAGCTGGTTGGGTAAAGATGAGCTTAAGGAGATGCTCTCTTCTCTGCCTGGCTGCCAGATGTAGGTCAGGGCTGGTCAGGAACAGGAGTTCTCAAGGCTGAGGAGAAAGCCCAGCAGGGTTAGTGGGTACTGAGTCTGGAGTAGAATCCAGAGGTTGAAAAGCTCAGTTTTTATGCAGTCAGCATGCACTTGTAAAACAAGCTGGTGTAGGAGCTCTCACTTCTTCTAGGAGACACCCTGGCAGGGTGTCCTGTCCCAACTGCTGTCAGGTGTTCCCCTCTGGAAGGAGGGAGGTGTGTTGGATGAGAAGGGGCATCAGTGGAAATGCTGCTACTAATGTGAAATGGTTTTGTGTCTTCCTTTAAATTTATTTTACTGGTTAAGTACTGAGACCTTTGAAAAGTAAGAGGTATGACTGTGTAGGTGTAACCACCAGCTCACCTTGGAGTACTGTCAAGAGTGTCAGTTGGTGGCTTTAAAAGGGGGAAAAACAGACCCTGCTAGGAAGAAATAGATTCTGTGTCTGGGGTGGCCCTGAGGTTTCATGGATATGCTTTGTGCTGCAGTATCAGTAGCCCACACCTTGTGATGATTTCCTTGTGAGTGGTGTAACAGCCATTGTACTAAACACTGGCAGTCACCTCTTGTACCACACACCAAACATAAGGGGGGCAGCAAATGACTCTTCCAAAGAGCTTAAACTGAAACAGGCCAGGGGACTTTTTCCACCTAAACATGAGGAAGAACTTCTTTCCTGTGAGGGTGACTGAGCACAGAGGTTGTGAAGTCTCCTTCTCTGAAAAGATTCCAAACCTGCCTGGACATAATCCTGAGTAATGTGCTTGAGAGGACTCTGTTAGAGCAGGGAGGTTGGACTAGATGCCTTCTGGTAGTCCCTTCCAACCTTAACTATTCTCTGATTAGAAGCATCTCCTTGTGCAATACCTGTTCCATGACACCTATAGGAAGGTGTAAATGAAGAGTGCTCTGGCAGCCTTGCTTCTGATGCTCCTGAAGCTGCAGAGAACGTTGAAGGACTTGAATACATGATTGAATGTAATGTTCTTTAAACCAAATGCTGAAGATGAAGGGTAGGAGTGATGCTTTGCATCAGTGCACCTTGTTTGCCCTGTAACAGGTCCTTTCCACAGGCACTTGTGTTTCAGAAGGAACAGGCTGAAGCAGGGAGTGCAGTAACCAGTGTCATCTCTCCTGTGACAGATGTGCATGGCATCATTTGAGCACGACATGGAGAAGGCCTTTGCCTTTCAGGCCAGCCAGGACAAAGTGTGCAGTATCTGCATGGAAGTGGTGTACGACAAGCCCTCGGCCTCCGAGCGGAGGTTTGGGATCCTTTCCAACTGCAATCACACCTACTGCTTGTCCTGCATCCGCCAGTGGAGGTGTGCCAAGCAGTTTGAGAATCCAGTCATCAAGTAAGTTGATGTCAACCAGAGTCTCTTCTCTGTGGAGTCACCAGTGTGCTTTGACTTGATACAGAGATAAAACTGCTGAGAAGGGATTCCATAGCTGTGAATACTCACCTAGCCATAAGTAAGATCTGAGCTCAGAAAGTCCTGGTCCTAGTCCTGGCAAATTCCAGGACATTGGAGTGTGGCTATGAGGACCACTTTCAGGACCTGCAGGACACATCAGGTGCCCTTTGGTAGCCATTTACTTTTATGCTGCAGTCCTGTGGGAAGAGCTTGGCCCTGTGACCCTTTCACCCTCTCTAACTGTGCTGAGGGTGGGACAGAGTGCACACACCTGGAGCAAAGAAGTTTTTTCTCCTCTTCAGATGGAACCTCCTGGGTTCCAGTTTGTGCCCATTGCCCCTTGGCTTGTCATTGGGCACCACTGGAAAGAGCCTGGCCCCAGTCTCTTGCCCCCACCGCTTAGCTATTGCTCAGCATCTGAGCTGGCTCTACTCTTCTCCAGGCTAAGCAGCCCCAGGGCTCTCAGCCTTTCCTCCTGCCACAGATGCTCCAGTGCCCTCAGCATCTTTGTAGCCTCTGCTGGATTCTCTCCAGTAGTTCCTTGTCTCTCTTGACCTGGGCAGCCCAGACCTGGGCACAATACCCAGATGTGGCCTGACTAGGGCAGAGTAGAAGGGGAGGAGAACCTCCCTTGACCTGCTGGCCACACTCACTGTTCACATCTAGAAGCAGACCAAAGGCAACACAAACCCTGATGGCACTGAATTGGATGAAAGCAGATAACCTACTAACAAGTACTGTGCTGCTGTGTGAGGAGGTGTGTGCTGCATCAGTGGCACAGACCTTGTCCCTGTCCCTCAGGAGACTGCTGTTCCTGGCAGCTTCCTTGAGGAGCTCTGCTGTTTTGCCTTGCCCCATGCAGGTCCTGCCCAGAGTGCCGTGTGATATCTGAGTTTGTCATCCCCAGCACCTATTGGGTGGAAGACCAGGAGAAGAAAAATGAGCTGATTGAAGCATTCAAGCAGGGAGTGGGGTGAGTTTGGTAACCACAGACACTGTTTATCCTTAAGGTAGATACACCAAGACTTAGTCAATCAACAGAGCCTTTAAGCTTTATGTAATTACAGCTCATTCTGCAGAGGCCTCTTAGCCTTTGTTAACATTTCTGTTTAATTTGTGATGGCCACAAAAGGTCTGTTGGGTAATTATAGATCAGAAATTACACTGGCTGTGCTCTGAAATGTTAAGGCTTTTTCAGTTCACTTGCCAAAACTGCCTTTATATGCTTTCTGTTGATCCCTGAGACGTAATTGCCTGGAAGGTTGTCAGGTACTGAGGAAAACAGAGGAGGAAAATGTTACAGTCTCTCACAGGGTTTTGTAATGTCTCTTGGAAATGGAAAATACTCCATGGTTGCATTGCTTTTATTGTCTAGCAATGATTTGCCTGGTGCTTGGAGCACTGGAGAGGTCTCTTAAGGGTTGGGTTTACAGCAGCTTTGCAAAGCTGAGCTTGCCTGGGATGTGTAAGGGTTAGAGAGTTCACAGCCCAACACAGTCCCATTGCTTATCTCCTGGCTTGCTCTTCATAGGGTGAACAAGCAGAGCTGTGCTTGGCCTGAGCAAGTGATGACTGTTTTGCTGAAGTTTGGGCAGCTTTGTTCTGCAGGGTGCACCAAGCTTTAGATATCACCTTGTGAGTGCAGAACAACACAGGCTTCCCTGCAGTCTGTGCAGGGCTGGTGCTGTATTTCAGCTGCCTGGGGAAGTGTCAGGCTCTCAAGTCCTGTTCTAAAACAGCAGCAGAAGTGTTGAAAGCAGAACTACTCCCTCAAGTGTTTAATCCAGCACCTTGTGTTGGTGTAATCCAACATCTTGTATTGGTTTGTTGCATTGTCAGGTAAAATACTTGAATAAAATGAATCACTTTATCTGAGGCCCTTAAGGAATGGGTTGTTTTCAGTGCCCTGTTGCTGCTTTGGTTTGGTCTCTGGGGTTTTTTCCATTTTAATTCATCAGGACTTCAACTTGAGGACAGTAAATTGCACTCAACAGCCTCAGCTTAGTGCAGTTTTGAAGGGTCATGTTCTCAACAGGCTGATCTGGTTTGTTGTGGAAATAGAGGTGTCAGATTTGGCTCTTGTCAGCCTGTTGTATGGGAGAGGAGGCAAAAAGGGGGTTTGCTAAGTGCTCAGTTAAGGCTAGTACAGAAATTCTATGACTAGAGCTCTGGGCAGCAGTGCTTCATCACTCTTCAGTTGTTAAAGTTTCTATATTCAGTAAGAGTTGCATATGAAGTTTACAAGTTCAGTTGCAGGGTGTCTGTTGTGCCCTCTGGAGCTGGTTTGGCTTGCTCCCAGCCCAGCGTGGCTGTCCTGCCTCTGTAGGAACAGCTCTGTGCAGCCAGAGCAGCTGGCTGGAACCACAAAGCTAGGGAAACTTAACTAAGCATTGCCATAGAACTTCCAAAGGAGATGAGGACAGGAACTGGGTCATAAAAAATGTATTGGAAGAAAAAAACAGGAGAGGAAAGTCTGTTAGTTCTGGTGACAAGTGTATCTGTGTAGGCTCAATGTCATTCTTTGAGTGTCCTTCACTTGCTGTCTGAAGATTGGTATTTTACTTTCCTGACTTACGATGCTGCTCTTTTATGTATTTCTTTGCTAGCTTTTGCTAATCTTTCCTATCTCTGCTGGCTGCTCAGGAGGGGCTGGGAGCCCAGAGCTGTGCCAACAGCAGCAGCACTTTGCATTCCTGGCTGAGGATGAGAGAAGCAGCCAGGCACAGTGAACTCTACCTCCTCACTAGCTGAAGGCAGTAACTCTCTCTTCTAATTAACTCAGGAAGAAGCCCTGCAAGTACTTTGAACAAGGGAAAGGCACTTGCCCCTTTGGAGGGAAGTGTCTGTACCTTCATGCTTATCCAGATGGGACACGAGCTGAACCTGAAAAACCAAGGAAACAGCTCAGCTCTGAGGGGACTGTGCGGGTAAGGAACGGAAAGCACCTGCCAGGGGCAGCTCTGCTCCTTAGATGGGTTTCATGTCATACAAAGCCTTGGAGAAGCAAACTTCCTTGAGGCAAAGGGTTGTTAGTAGGGCCAGGAGGAGGCACTTTTCATTGAATGGCAAACAATGGATTATCATTTACTTTTTTCCTTCTCATGGCAAACCTTTCTTGAAAGGCATTCTGCCATTACAGCTTTCCACCTCCAGTAGTATAAACAATTTGACAGGTTAAAGCCACCTCAGAAGCTCCTCAGGGCCTGGCCAGCACCCTGAGTGCTCACAGCAGCCCTTGCCCTGTTGCTGTGGGTACAGCTCCTGAGCACTGGCCAGTTTGACCTCACCCTGTGAGGCTGAAGGGAGTGAGAGGGTGTCACTTCCAGTTCTACAGGAGATGCTGCTGAGTGTCAGTCCCAGCACAAGCCTAGCTCAGCAGAGTGATAAAGGAAAATGTTTTGCTGGGGCTGTGGCAAGCACTGCTTCATGCTCAGCTCAGCCACATTCTCCTCTCTTCCAGTTCTTCAATTCTGTCCGGCTGTGGGACTTCATTGAAGACAGGGAAAGCAGGACTGGAAGCAGCACAGATGATGAAGTCACAGAGCTGGGAGAACTTTTCATGCACCTCTCTGGAGCTGAGGAGGTTTCTGCCCCTCTTCAATAAAGAAACCTCCAGGTGCTGGCAGCTGCAGCAGTCCAGCTATTCATTTAGTGATGCTTTTACTTCCTACAGCCCAGTTAGGAGGAGTGTGCCCTGTGGTTTACTTGTGCAGTCCTGGTCACCTTTTCAGATAGTTTTTGTATGGCACCAAAAATACTAAAATACATTTTAAAAGTTAAATCAATTGCATGGATAAAATCCTTTAATCCCAAGAGGGTTTTCTCCCTCTTTGGCCTAACAGCTGCTGTCTTGTGAGCTGAGTGGTGGTGTAAATACAGCTCTGCTCTCACCATTTAAAGCTTAAGCTGTTCAAAACTGTTGTTAAATCTATTTTGGGTGCTGCTTTGTTTGTTTTTTGATTCACTAAATCACCTAAATCTCTATCAACAGAAAGCCACTGGGAATAATAATCAGTGTAGCTTTTTCTTCCTTAAAAAGGAGATTTAAGAACTAATACATGATACCTCAGAGTGAGTACTTCCTGGAGTGCAGAATAAAGTTTCCTGTACTCTTACAGTGAGTGGTTCAGAGGGGCCTGGACACTGCCTGGCTCCCACAGGCTACCTGTGTAGTGTCTGAGCACCCTCTGGAAAGCAAACACAACTGCCGTGATGGCTCTACTCAGGCAGAGCAGCACTGGAGTCAGGGAAACCTGGAGCACAGACTGGCTCGTGGAAGCTTTATAATGGGAGTAAGTCATAACTTGCAGTAGTTATTGCAACAGCCAGAGGTAAGGGGGTTTGTTCAATTTAGTTCATAAGAGGAACCTTGAAGCTTCTCCACCTCCATGTACCTCCAGCACTAGGAGAGGTCACTGGAGCCTTCCCCTCTGGCTGTTCTTTGGGAGGTCTCTGCCTCCAGCCACCCCCTGGCCTTCTCTAGGAGACAGCAATGGTGGAGGCACAGGAGGGTTAAGGTGCAGTGGAATTCTAGTTCTTTTAGCAATTTCATTCCTGTTTGTGTTGCAAAAGCTTTGAGCAAATTTTCACAATTGGTTTGTGAAATTTAATACAGGAAGTTAATTCCAAGTCATTAGTGTTAACTTTGCAGTTAAACTAAACATTGAGTCTGGCCAGAACAGAAATGGTGACTGAGTCCTGCAGCATCAATCCACCTGAGGGCAAGCACACTCGGCCTGTCCAGTCCTAGAGTAAGCAGAGAGTCAGTGTAAGCCATGGTGGGAGGGCACAACTACACAAGCCCCAGGGGGCTGCTGCCAGCACAACCAAAGGCAGAAAGGCTGATTGCTGAGAGCCCAGAAATGACTTGTGCAAAGCCCTTCTGTCAGCACAGCCCCCAGGGCACTGCTCTAATGGTAGCAACTAGGTTCTGGGTCACTCTCACAAGGCAACAGCAGGAACCTTAATCTGGGATTCAAACATTTTTAAACAGCACCAAATGATTGACTCCAGGATTATCTGCTCCAACTGCTGGCTGGCATTTCTGGGTCAAAACTGAAGCTGAGAGATCTTCTGGCTGGAAATACTGCACTTGTGTAAGGGTTCCAACAGGAGAGGGAGAGCTCCTCCTGTCTGCTAGCAAGCAGCTCCTTCAAATCAAACAGACACATTTTGCTCTCTTCTAACCTAGTAAATGGAACTTTGTCACCATTATTTCCCCCCTCAGGTTAGTTTTTAGCAGTGCCTTAGCTTATCAGTTTCTGCAACCACTTAGTTTCTTTTTAGAAGTGGCATATGAAGGCAGCAGTTCAGGTCTTACTCTGGGAAGTCATTAGTGTAATTCTTCATCACTAATTGGAAAGGTGAAGGAAGATAAAGTATCCCTGTGTAGTAGGCCACAGTAAATGGTCAGGACCACTTCACTAGGCATGCTTTCTACCCCAAAATGCATCCTCAGCCCTCGGCCTCCTGATGAAGCTTAGGGCTAGCTGGTCTTGCCCCTAATATTTTTTTCCAGGAAAAAGTATTTTCAGTAATAAAATATACCAAAACAAGTCAATGGAGAGGATCTTAGCCAAGCCATTCCTGATGTACTTTGTCCCAAGAAGACATAAAGCAGGTAACAGTAATCTGAAAGAAGGTAACTTGTTTTTCAAAGCTACTGAGGGACAATATTAACAAAAGTTTTAAGAACAGCAAGGCTTAGAAACCCAAACCCTTCCCTCTATCAAATTTGC
Organism: Bucco capensis; assembly: GCA_013396975.1. Taxonomy (NCBI): domain Eukaryota; kingdom Metazoa; phylum Chordata; class Aves; order Piciformes; family Bucconidae; genus Bucco; species Bucco capensis. Next base: position 9,159 of record VWZO01022189.1, on the reverse strand, counting down.
CACCAAGTGCTGCTCAGAGTAAGCCTTTTCTTGATAAACATTGTAATTTTTCAAAAGACACATAGTCTGTTTCAGAAAGTAGAAGTTAACATTAACTTCCTTTTGGAAATTAGAGCTAAAGTAAAAGCAATTTACTAATTCCTTTTTTTTTCCTCTTAAACTTCTTATTATAATGCAGGTAAAATGAGAGATAAACCATGCTTAGAGAGAGTTGCTGTTAAAATATCAAAAATAGTCTTTAAAATCTTGCAGAACTCAAGATTCCTTCAAGTCTCCATTTACTCTGTGGCAAGCAAATCTTCAGTCTTATGGCCAGGCTCAGCCATCACCTAATGATTAATATTCCACACACCTCTTGCAGTGTTGTAGGTTACTCAGAGGACAGATAGTCTAGGTGTTTTTCTCAAGTTCAGCTCAAGTAGCCCAAGTTGTTTTCCCTGTCCTACGTTGAGACAAGAGCCCTGTACTTACCAGCACACACAGGGAACCACACCACATCCCATGCTGCCATTCCAAGACTGGGAACCAGGCTGCTGTTCTTCCTTGAGAAACACACTGGAACAAAATGCTGCTTAAAGAATAAATTCTTAGATTAAACCACTTAGTTTTTGTCACCTGTGGAGCTCAGCCAAGACAAACTACTCACTTCTGCCCACCTAAAGTACAGGTTCACAGCAGAAAGCAATGCAGAGCAAAACTGGTGCACCAAGGTAGGTAACTTCATAAGGAGATGCTGCTGCAAGATGATTACAGGAGAATAAAAAACAGCCTATGATGGGAGTGGGTGTCATATCAAGTGTGTTTTTACTTGAACTGCTATTACCTATCCTGTAACTTTTTAAACGTGATGCAGAATGTCATTTTTGGAGTTTTTCAGATCTCAATGTACCTGTTAGAACTCTGGATCACTACATTAAATGATGCCATTAAATCTGAAACCTAAAATTTAATTTATTTTATTAAAATAATCAGAGGAACCTTGGCTTACAATAAATGCATTTTCTCAGGAGCAATAAAAACAAAATTAAAACCCAAATCAGCAAGAAAAACTGTATATGCTCAGTTTCCTCTTGATAGTGCATCTCTTGGACGACAGCTTCCAATGGGATGAAGACTATGCTCATTTTGCAGAAGGACTGGATAAGGTTTCCTCAGCCTTTCCTCAGCCCCAAGCCCATCTTTCTGCACTCCTAGCCCCCCTGGGCTGCACCAAACGAGTCCATAGTACCAAAGTAAGCTGCTGAAGTCACTGAGGATGACTGGAGCAGGACTGGCTTAGCTTCCTTCTCTGAGCAGTACGATTCAGAAGAGATTCCATTCTTTTGCAAGAGTTTTTCTTCTATGTGCAAAACTATTTTTGTGTTGAATTAGCATTTTTAACTTATTTTATTGGCTTGATGAAAGCTCTTAGGTAGGAGCTGATCTCCAGAAAGTTTGTTTTTTTCCTCTTCCCTCAGCCTAGTTTGTCAGGCCAAGCTCCCCCATCCTGCAGTGGCACAGGGCAGTCAGGGAGCTTCCCTTGAAGGCTGAGGTGAGCTGTCCTGGCTCTGATAACATCCATTGACTCTAAACCAATCCAGAACTGCTGCCAAAGGAACATCTGTCCCTCCTGGGCATAGGGAAAATAAGGCTCAAGTGCATCTATTAAAAAAATAGTAATAGATCTCTTGATTTGTAGTCTATCCCAGTAAAAGGAACTGTAGAAAAAAGGTCATGTGGAGCTCTGTCCCTGCAGGATAAGAACTGCAGAAATCCTTAGCAGCTTGTTCTTCAAACTGGGACGCAGATAATCCTGGTGGCACTGATCCTATACAAGGTGGCATTAAAAGCACAACTTCTGTTCCTTTCCCATCCCTGGGGAGAATGAGGGAAGGGGAGCAGGAGCCTAGAAGACTGGCAGCCTCGTGGAGGTCAACGTGCAGGCGTTGATGTCCTCTGTGTGGGCAGCACGGTGCAAGGAGGGCTCAGAAGCGCTCCGGTTGATTTTGGGTAAAGAATGTTGCAGCAATTCAATGGATGACAGGATCTGAGGGAAACACACAACATTCAAAGAAGGATTCTTGGACAAGCAGCTGTTTCTAGTTAAGTCTTAAACCTTCAGTTACAATGGCATGAAGCATATCTTTAAGAGCAACAACACACTGTGTGGAAGCACTGAAAACAACGCTCTAGGAACAACACTCTTGGCCCTTGTGGCCAAGAAGCCAATAGTCTCCTGGGCTGCATGAAGTGTGACCAGCAGGTCAAGGGAGCTTCTCCTCCCTCTGTACTCTGCCCTGGTGAGGCCACATCTGGAGTACTGGGTCCAGGTCTGGGCTCCCCAGGTCAAGAGAGACAAGGAACTCCTGCAGAGAGTCCAGCAGAGGCAACAAAGATGCTGAGGGCACTGGAGCATCTGTGGCAGGAGGAAAGGCTGAGAGCCCTGGGGCTGCTGAGCCTGGAGCAGAGCAGAGCCAGAGGGGAGCTGCTCCATGCTGAGCAAGAGCTGAAGGGTGCAGGGGGCAAGAGGCTGGGGCCACACTCTGCTCAGTGGTGCCCAGGGCCAGGCCAAGGGGCAATGGGCACACACTGGAACCCAGGAGCTTCCATCTGAACAGGAGGAGAAACTTCCTTGCTGTGAGGGTGCAGAGCCCTGGCCCAGGCTGCCCAGAGAGCTTGTGGAGTCTCCTTGTGTGGAGAGATTCCAAAGGCACCTAGAGGTGATGCTGGGCAAGCTGCTGGGGGTGAGCCTGCTAGAGCAGGGAGGTTGGACTGGATTATCCCCAGAGGTCCCTTCCAACCTCTACCATGCTATGTGTGGCACTGTGGAAATACTCTGCTCTATGGTTTCATTGCTATGAGTCTCACTGAGCTTCAGGAGGTGGGAGGATACTTGTCATTAGCCCGGAGACATTATCATCCATTAACAAGCACTATGCAGTTCTCCATCAAAGTACCAGTAAAAGAACTACATTTTCTACCCAAGATTCTGTGTACAAAGCAACATTTAGAAACAACTTCAAGCAACAGAATTTCTACTTGGTTGAAAGAGCAAGAATTATTTTCTCCAAATCTGCTGCTATTTGATTTCAGCTACTGAGTGAGTATAAGAAGGTACTTCACTATGACAGAAAAGTGGTGGTGTAAAAACACCAAAAATTGCTACATATTATTTACATCCCCCAGTGAGTTTTGTGTGCTTGTTCATAAGTGTAGGGATGTAAAGGAGGAAGAGTCATTTCCCTCAAACCTACACTAAAATAAAATGTAAATGCAAGGATAGATTTGATTTTTGTGTTCAGGTTTGTGTTTTTTGCTTCTAAAATGTGTTAGCTGCTGAAAGCAAACTGCTCTAGTGTGAGCCTAACAGTGCTTCAGCATGCCCAGGGGAACTGGGCTATGAGAAATGCACCTATGAACAGAGACAGGAGTAGGAAGCAGCCCACACCAAAACTTCCGTGCACAATGTTTTGTGTGCTAATGGCTATATAAAAAATACTCTGAAACTTTTAGGCAGAAAAAGCACTTACTTGTGGAAACAGAGGTCTTTCTTCCCTAACTTTCTTCAAACAATCTGCTACAAGCCTCTTCATTGCTTTGGGGCAGTTTTTGTACAGTTTACTGAGGTCTGGAGAAGCATACCCTCGGCCAACCATGAAAATAATCTGGAAAAGAACAAGAAAGGAGCAGAAAAACAAAGTTTTAACACTTGTCTCACTGGTTGAGAGCTTTAGTGTCCCAGAGCACTTAGACCTGCACATGCACCAGCAGAGCCTTGGAGATATGTCCAAATTAGTGAACTGAAACTGTGTCCAGCAGACTAGGGCAGTGCTAGTCCCCCTGTACTCAGCACTGGGGATGCTACAGCTCCAGTCCTGGGCTCAGTTCTGGGTCTCTCATTCCAAGAAGGACATGTTGATGCTGGAGTGTGTCCAAAGAAGGGTAGTGAAGGTGGGGAAGGGTCTAGAGCGTAAGTGTGGTGAGGAGCAGCTGAGGGAACTGGGGTTGGTTTAGTGTGGAGAAGAGGCGGCTCAGGAGAGACCTTCTCACTCTCCCCAACTCCCTGAAAGGATGTTGGAGCAAGGTGGGGATTGGTCACATTTTGTGACAGTAATGATTATTAAAGCTTCAATTTCATGAATTAAACTACACTCCAATATCCCAATTTGTAGACAACCTTAACAAAATATGGAAACAACCTCCTTGACTGAACAGACCTGGCCTCTTCTACTTGGAATACCAGCTGCATAATGGTAACAGGAGCTAACATTGTGCTGTTTGTCTCCAATACACACACACACTCCTCATTACAAAAACTTCATTTAAAAAAGAAACACACAAACAAAAAACACCACCAAAACCCATAAACCACAACTGAAGATCAGCAAAATGGAGATGTAAAAGCCTTAAGTTTGTGCCCTACACAGAGTGAGTTAGTGCCACAATTGCTAAGCCAGAAAAAGCATTTGTGTGAAGAGAGCAGCTGAGGTTTCTGTGCTTCATCATTCCTGGTTAACTGACTGGGAAGAATCCAACCTAGTCAGGACTAAATGACACAAGCTAACATTCAATACTAAAAGGTTTGACAACAGCCACTATGTTTTTCACTTAGTAAAAAGCACAGAATCCAATCCAGCTCATACAAGGACAGTGTATTTCACACCAAAAGGGAACTTCCACATAACCACAAATACATAGACCAAGATTTCACTGATGTGATGTTAAATAGCTTTAACCCATGAAGAAATTAACAGAGCACTAAAAATGTTTTATAAAACCATTTTTTTCTTTGAGTCCTGCCACTGTCAGCATTCAAATAAACAACTACACAGCTTTATGGCTGAAACTAATCATGCTGTAAACAACATTCCAATTGTTTTGCATTTGTCTTGATTCTTGAGGACAGCAAAAGGCACTATGCCCAGAAATAAAATGCAGCAGTCAGAGAGTGTTTCTTACCTGATCTCTGTTGTTGATGTGGGAGTAAGGCAACTCTCCTGTCATCAGTTCATATAATACTATTCCATAGGAGTAGACATCTGACTGGAAACTAAAGGGATTACTGTCCTGCATCCGGATCACTTCTGGTGCCTGGAGAAGGAGGGGAAAAGAAACAGGGATGAGCAATGTCAATACAACTTACAAACACAAAGGACAAGAAAAGGGGGAAAGAGATGGAGAACAGAGAGAGTGAGCTCAAACAGAGGATACCTCAAAACCTTGGCTGAGTTTTACTAAAGAAGTAACATCAATAGACTTGAGAGTAAATGAAAAGCAACACTTTAATTCAACAAGTATTTCACCTTTAGAACAATTATTATTATTCCTCTTTCAGTATTTATAGGCTTTTGTCAGATCTTACATACAGCAAAGTGTCAATCTCTCACCAGCAGATTTTAAGTGGGTAATGATGATAAAAGGGAAAAATCCTGAATTCCAGTACAAACTTAATCTCTTGTAAAATTGATTCCAACACATTACACGAAAGGTGAAAGCCATAGTGAAGGTCAGGGAAGAAATGCAAGAGCATTCTTAGAAGCACAAAATCACTGAGGTTGCAGAATACCTCTAAGCTCACTGAGTCCAACTGTTAACCTAAGACTGCCAAGCCCAAAATTCTCGCATCTTCGCAAAACAAAGCAAAATTATGAAGCTAAAGAACTTAAAAGAAACAACACTGAATGATTTAATAAACCAAGATGCAAACCATCAAAGTATCTTTTTTCCTCTACAGAAGGGAACTTCCCAGAAGGCTGGAGAGGGCCTGTTTGCAAAGGCCTGGAGTGAAAGGACAAGGGGCAATGGTTTTAAATTGAAGAGTAGATTTAAACTGGACATTAGAAAGAAGTTGCTCCCCATGAGGGTGGTGGAACACTGGACCAGGTTGCCCAGGGAGGTGGTTGAGTTCCCATCCCTGGAGGCATTCCAGGTGAGGCTTGCCAGGGCTCTGGGCAAGCTGCTCTAGTTGGGGATGTCCCTGCCCAGTGCAAGGGGGTTGGACTAGATGAGCTCCAGAGGTCCCTTCCAACCCTAACCATTCTTGGATTCTATGATTCTATGATTCTATGTCCTTCAGAATTCCTGAGCAGAGGACTAGTTAAAGTACAACAACAAAAAGCCAGGAAGAGATTGTATCAGCTTTCAAGGCAACAGAAGCAAGCTGCCCTTCTATGTAATGACAACTCAGCAGAGATGGTCTAGAAATGACTCAAATGAAGGAATAAAAGCCTACAAAGAGCAAAAATGCTGTTGGCCAAGAGCTGTTTCATGGGCAACCAAGCTGGGGAAGGGTCTAGAGCACAAGTGTTGTGAGAAGCAGCTGAGGGCACTGGGGTTGGTTAGTGTGGAGAAGAGGAGGCTCAGGGGAGACCTTAGCTCTCTCTACAACTACCTGACAGGAGGTTGGAGCAAGGTGGGGGTTAGTCTCTTCTCCCAAGGAAGAAGTGACAGGACAAGTGGAAATGCCTCAAGTTGTGCCAGGGGAGGGTTAAGTTGGATATTGGGAAAAATGTCTTCACTGACAAAAGAGCGGCCAGGCTGTGGCCCAGGCTGCCCAAGGAGGTGGCAGAGTCACCATCCCTGGAAGTGTTCCAAGGACATGTAGATGTGGTGTTTGGGGACATGGTTTAGTGGTGACTTGGCAGTGTTAGGTCAACAATTGGACTCAGTGATCTCAGAGGTCTTTTCCAACCTTAGTATTAAGCTGAGCTGCCTCAAAACCCACTGCAGCTCTCTGGAGCAGGATAAGGAGCACTGGTGGTCTTGACAGCATTATCTTGGCACATATGAAACTTCTTAACACAGTACCAAAGATGAACTGTACTGGCTGCCACAGAGCAATAAGCACTCCCTATCCTTTCCCCAATCCCTGAATGTGCAGTTAGCAAGTGTGTGAGAAGGGATGTTGCCAAGTCCCAAGCAGGGAGCAGGGGAAGAAGAGGCTGTGATGAAGAATGTAGAGGAAGGTAGGGTCTCACTGATCCCACAAAGCCACCATGAAGCAGATTAAAGCCTGCTCTCCAGAGGGACAAGCCCATTTGGAGAAAGGCAGGATTAAAGCAGGAGAAAGGCTCTCCTCTTCCCTCAGAAGAGCTCCTTGGGGTTCCACTGACTGCTCTGTCTCTGCCCTAAATATTGACAACTCCAGAAATCAAAAGGAGAAGCCTTAGGTGAATAGTGTCAGACTTGGGAAAATTAAGCACTCCACCACTTCATTCTTCAATTTTAACTTGTCCTACAAGTGGAAAAGGAGTCTACACAGTACTACCAGCATATGTTGATTCATTTAAAGCTTTAAAATCAGTGTGCAACAGACAAAACCCCCATGAACAGAATGAAAGGAGTGGAACATGTACTCACCATCCACAGGATTGAGCCAGTGGGCTGCTCCACCTGCTGAGAGCCACTCCACCTTGATTTGACAGTTGCCAGACCAAAGTCTCCTATTTTCACTGTGAGGCCTTCATGAAGAAATATATCTGAACATTTGTTAAAGAAATTCTGAGGAGAGTTTGAGTAAATTGACTCTGAATTTTCTGACAGGATTGTGCAGTGTCTAGTTAGGTTATCCAAGCCAACTCTTAGGAATACTGCTGATCACTTTAGTTAAACCTGCTACACACTGCATCTTAAACAGAAGAGAAGTAATTCTATGGCAACCACATGTAAACAGTGACCATTTGAGACTAAACCAGACCAGATGTTTCAGCATTATTTGTACATATATCTTTTTGGAGAGTTGGATAGAAAGCAACAGTGTGAATTAACATCTACACCTGCAGGTATTTAATTAACTGTTGTCAAGAGACAGAGGGAAACAACAGAGAAGTCATCATAACAAAAAAGAAAAAACAATGCCAAGTAGGAACATCAAAATAAAATCTATTTACATAAAGCAGATCCCCTGAGAGTTATCCATTTCAACTAGAAATACAGCTCTGTACTACTTGTAATGTATTTACTTAGTAGAGTTGGGGTTATCTTAAGAAGATTTCATTTTACAATTTCATTTTTTGAGTTCAAAAAGATGATTCAGAAATATAAGCATGACAGATTCCTTGTTCTCATTTCCCTGTCAGGAGAAAAGTTAATTTATTTCACAAAAATGGTCATTATTATCAGGAATCACTGACTCATAACCTGCTAGATACCAAAATAATGATTCTTCTAGCTTAACTAAAAGCAGGAATCCCCTTACTCACATTATAGAACTGTTGAATTTGGTGTATTTTGGGTTGTTGGTTTTTTTTATGATGACATTTGTAAAACATTCTGTTCACATTTTATGACAGGAAGCTCCAACTGATGCTGCTAGCTCCCTGGATGCTATCCTGGCAGTTTCATCAAAAGCAGACATCCTCAAAGGCAAAAGCCCTCAGTTCACAACACTTTGACTCCATGTGCATTACTAAATTTCTATTTTTGCAAGAAATACAGTGGGTAAAAGGTTGGATTTTCCTGAATTTAAAGTAAAATAGTTGGCTTCATTTCTGCCAGTGATGTGAAGGTGTTTGAAATTCCTTAAACAGTAACCAAAGTGCATGTGCACCCATAGGTCAGCAGGCAGATGGATGTACATCTCAAGAGTGCAGCTTCTCTCCAGAACAGCTCCTGGATGACAGAAATCTGCATAAACACCACTGCAGTAAAATAAAGACACTTCTGCAGCACAACTGTTGCATGTATTTTTTTCATCTTTACCACCACAGTTTGCAAAGCAAAGATAAATGTTCTGTGAAAGTCCTGGCTAGAAAGGAACTTCTTACTCCTCAATAGAATTTACTCATCAGTAGTTAGCTACATTTGAAACTGCCATTTCAACCCCTCAGAAATCTCCATGGTAACAACAAATCACTGTCCCATGGAAGGATCAAGTTAGGAAAGGATACTATTAGATTTCATGTCTCTGTGGATGATATTCTTGGCATGTAAATAGCTGTGGAAGAAAAAGCAGAACAGCACCATTAGGGAGGCTCCTCACATCACTGCCAGAGAGACACTGACAGTGTCTGATGTGCTCCACACACCTCTTGCTTTAGTCACCTTAGAGGATGCATCTGCTTTGGGAAAAGAGAAGTGCAGCAAGTGCTAGCTGACAACTACTGCCCTGAGCATCACACACAGGAAGCAATGCAGGAAATACACCTCAGGAAAAAGAAAATGGCATTATTGCTTCATAGC
>VWZO01022188.1:1184-19618 GCA_013396975.1 Bucco capensis | reverse complement strand
ACTGCTGGGGGTTGCTATGGCCAAGGGGCAGCACCTGGCATTTGGCCTTAGTGAACTTCATGGCATTGGCCTTGGCCCAGCCATCCAGCCTATCCAGATCCCTCTGGAAAGCCTCCCTGCCCTCAAGCAGATCCACACTGCCACCCAGCTTGGTATCATCAGCAAACTTGCTCAGGGTGTACTCTATCCCCTGGTCCAAATCATTGATGAAGATGAAATGGGCTGGAAGGTTCAAGGGGTTGCCCATGTGAGCTGTGGGGTCACCTCCAGAAGGGGAGATCTGGCAGAGCAGGAGCTCCAGCTAAAAGAGACTGGTAGGGACTGCCAGCAGCTCACTGAGAAAGAGAAGAGGTGTGAGTTATGGTGGCTCCAGAAGGTCTAAGGTGATGTAAGTGGCTGTCAGTGCAGGAGGGAAAGGGGAGGGATGATGCTAAGACACATTGCAGTTGTAACACCAGAGGCATTTTCTTTCCCTGGAAATAAAATGGAAAGCAGGTGGTCTTCCATCAAAATACTTGAAATAAAAACACAGACAAAAGTGTTGCAAGATACGGAGCTCGAAGCAAAACACACTGAAGGTAAAAGCTTTAGGTAGGAGAAGAAGAAAAAACACTGAAGAACATCCAAAGTTCAAGAGAGCAGCAGAGCAATCACTATTTTCTCACCTAAAGCTCTTCCAGTTAAAATTGCACTTGGCTTCCCTTTGTTCTGAGCTTGGAATTTCTTCCAGTCTTCCAAAAACATTTTCCTATGATTTATTGATGAAACCCACAGCACCAAGGGATGGGGGAACAGAAGCAGATGACTAATTCAAATGCAAGGTGTGTGCTCAGGGCTAGAAAATGCCTGAAGGCACAAGGCTAAGCAGAGGAGAGTCTGTAGGCAGCAGAGGTCAGGAAGAGCTGTGACTTGGTCACATCAGTGCCTCACCTTGCTTCCTCCTCTTCTGTAGAGCAAAAGGCTGAGGGCAGGAAGAGTTTTGTTCAGTCTGTGTAACTGAGTTTAGATGAGACAACACCTTTTAGGCTCAGAAGCACTGTTGGAAGCCTAGGTAGAACTCTGCATGAAGTAGTAGGGTTTAATTTCCTAATATCCAAACACAATTCTGCCCAAAAGCAGACCTCACCATGAAAATCTGTTTCCTCATGGCAGGACTCTCACTTCAACATGAAGGCAATTGTTTCCCCAGTACTTTTCATTCCTGGCTGCACTTTGGTTGCTAGCTTAGCATCTCTAACTATCCAGCCTGTANTCCCTGCTGGCCACACTCTTCTTGCTGCAGCCCAGGATGCCATTAGCCTTCTTGGCCCCAAGGGCACATTGCTGGCTCATGGGCATGCTGCTGGCCACCAGCACACCCAGGGCTTGTTCCACTGAGCTGCTTTATGTGCTGCTCTATTTGTAGGCCTAATCCTAATGTGAGCCACAATCCTCCACGAGGCAGCTTTTTTTAAGCAAGGCAAGCCCAGGCAGGGAACTAGAACCTGCCACTCTCCCAGCACACAGAGAAACCCAGAACCACATTGCCCTGAGCTGAAAGGCCTACAAGAAAAGCAAGAAGATGGCATTTGCAGGTAGCATTTTTGTTCCCAAGGAGATTGACAGTTGCAGGACCTTGTTATGATCTTAACTGCCTAGCCCAATTGAAGATTCTTTCCTTACACCCCAGATTGACAGCTGCTAGGATGATGGACAGGAGAGCAGTGAATCTCAATTCCAAGTGCTGCCAAACTGCTTTTGCTGCTTTGGATGAACAAGAGCCCAGACAGTAAGGTATTCTCCTTAAAGCTAGCCCAAATTTCATCTGAGCAACACCAACACTTTCTCTGCTTTTGCACAGAAGCAACAGGACTACAACTATGAGGTGCATCAGTCTATATTTTGTAGGGGTTTGCTTCATTTGGGGTTTTTGTGGAGTTTGGGTGTTTTTTTTTCCTATAAGAACATGAAAAAAAGCCTCCCAGCCTTCTTCAGCCTTTCTGTTTACTGGCCCAAATTCCTGCCTACCATGTTGTGTACTCTAGACATTAGTGTAATGAGCATGTAATGAGCATGGCCTCATTACCATCACATCCATTTAAACCTATCTTAGTTCCAGCCCCAGAGCTGTATATTCTTGTGCTCTCTAAACACCTCAGTGCCTCTCCAGCTGCTGAAGGATTAAATCAGCAGCAGCACATTTGCAAAGATGCCTCAGCTGATTTTGGATGCATCCTAGAGCTTCTGCTTCTTGCAGCAGCCTAGCACTTGGCTGCAAGATTGCCTGAGAACTACTGTAGTCTAAGCTAGATTTTTTTTGGAAACAAGACGGATTGTCCTGAGGTTTATACCATGACAGCCCCCACTGGAAAGCAGCTCCCATGGCTTGTTCCTAGCCACTGTATAATTAAACCACTCCACCTGCTCCAAAGCCATTTCCTCAGCTGCAGAGACAGATGTGATCCTTCCCTATTCCAGCAGCCCTGCCCAGGGATCTCACCCTCACTGCAGTCATTCTGCCTCTGAAGTTTAAGGAAAAAGACATCAGGCACCAAAAAAATTCCTGCCCTGGAGTTAGCCTAAACTTCCTTCCAATTTCTTGTCCATCTATTGCTAATTTTCATTCTGATTTCACCATGGAGATGAGAGACATGCTGATCCCAGGACCTTCCCTCAGGGGCCTTTAATGAATATATAACATGCATAATGAAGGAGAGCCTGCTTTGGCACACAAATTCATTAGGGTTTGAACATTAAAAATGCACAAAAGGGGAATGACAACTCAAAGAAGTCTTCCAGCTAAAAATGTGACCGCACTGAAACCATCTCTTTATGTGGCTATGGTTTCTAATCAAGTCAGCATTTCACACAGAGAATGTTAGGGGTTGGAAGGCACCTCTGGAGCTCATCTAGTCCAACCTCAGCACCACTAGAGCAGCTTGCACAGGACTTGAAAAGCTCCAGAGAGCAACACTAAAGACTAGCTGAGAGTTCAGAACACCATGGTGTGCAGATTTCACCCAGATCTCACCATGTTTGCTAACTCTCTGGCACGAAAGACAAGAGTTTCTTCTATTAGTGAGGAACTTTCTTCCCTCCATCAGTTTTCTTATCACCATCTGAGCTGGAAGTTGCAGCTGCAGTGTGAATGGCACATCAAACAAGCTCATAAGGCTGGCATGGTTTTATTTTGAAGGTAGAATCCAAGTAGAGCCTTACATCACTAAAGGAAGGATCTTTTTCCCAGCATCTCTGAAATCAGCTATGGATTTAGGTTTCTTCACTGATAGGGTTGTTAAGTCTTGTCCCAGGCTTCCCAGGGAGGTGCTGGAGTCACCATCCCTGCAGGGGTTGAAGAAACATTTAGATGCTCTCCTTAGGGCCATGGTTTAGTGGCATGGGAGTGCTAGGTATGGTTGGACCTGATGAGCTTAGAGGTCTCTTCCAACCTTAATGATTCTGTGATTCTGTGAGGAGGAGGATGGAGCAGGTAGTGGCTTGTACAGCATATGAAAGCAGCCCTAAGCAGTGGAGAGCAATAGATCAGAAAGCAGAGAAGTACAAGGGTGAGGAGAGGTAGTAGTGAAATACCCTGGAGCATTTTCTGTGTGTCCAGAGGATCATATATTCTAAACCAAATCCAACTGGACATGGTGTCAAACTGAGCTTTCCAGTATGTCAGGAGAAGTGCTTTCTCAGTGAGCACTGAGGGCTCTGCTCAGACTTGCAGCATTCTGTGCTCAGCCTCCAGATGCTGAATATTTGATCTGAGTTGTGCTTTCCTTCTTGAGGAAGCAGCCTAGCAAAACTCCTGGGCTGTTGCTTCTAGTTCCTAATTTGAATTGAGGTTAAGAGCAGGAGAGTATCCAACATCACTAGTTGGCTGCAGCTGGCAGGGTTTCCTGGCTGGTGCTAGCATTTAAATGGGGAAGAAAGCCTGAGAGGCAGAGGAGCAGGCATGGACCCTGAAATTACATGAGGGGTAACATCCCTATGGTTTTGGGGAGCACACTTGCCTTCCTCTCTTGATTAGGACACTTTTTCTTCATGTTCTAGATCTATGTGGAGAGGGAGGGCTCTGGAGGGCTCCAAGGAAACCTTCAGCCCTGCTGCTAAGTAATGCACTAACACACAGAGATTTTCTTTGTACCCACTAATGCTTTTAAGAAGCTAAACAAATAATAGAATAAATGCTAGGATCCCTATTTTGACTTGAATACATTTAGAGAAAGCTTCTTCATCACTTTTTTTCTTGTTGAGTAAGCAGGGATGAAGACAGCCACTGAATGCTCTAAGCAAATATCCCACACATCCATCTCCCACTAAGAGAATTCCAGCAGAGGCATCCAGCTCTTGCCAGCAGGTCTCATAGATCTAGAAGAAAAATGATGTGTAGAATTGTGTTCTAGTCACAGCATTCATCCCACCTAACTTTGGCCTGCTCTCCTAAAAAGAGCTGTTCAGCTTCTCCTGCAGGGGCAATGACCAAAAAGTTTTGCCTAATCCTAATTCTACAGTTTGTATTAAAAAAAAATAATTAAAAATTCAGATTTATCCATCACTAAGCTCATAGATTGTAAAGGGAAAGAGAACAACTCACATGTAATTGGGTCTAGATTAGGTGAGAAGTATTTTACCACTAACCACAGAATCATTAAGGTTGAAAGAGACCTCTAAGATCATCAAGTCCAACCACTCTAGATCCAAGACATACTTTCAGTTCCTTTGCTTTATGGTTTGATTTCCCATCAATACCTCAACCTGCAGCTTGAAAAGGTGTTTTAAAAATACATTTTGAATTGTAATTGCAGAATTTATTGAGAATCACACATTCAACAGCCACTTGAGAGGCAAACTGTGAGAAGAAGAAGATTCAATGAAGCCTGTTGGATGTACTGGGAAAAGGAAAAATGTCATTGAAAAAGAAAGAGCCTGGAAAAGCAGTTCCTGCACTAGCATCAAAATGTTCAGAGAAAATAAATCTGCTCCTTGAAAGAAGCAGAAAAATGTAGGATGTTGTCCTTTTCATCAAATTCTATCCTACTGGTATAGTAGAGAGAGCGCCTGGGAAAATGAAGATGCTAGTGGGAAAATAAAGTCCAGTGACATGTGTAATTAAAGACACTGAGCACTTAATAAAGGAAATGCACTAAGAGGAAAAAAGATGGTTAGAAACCTTTAGCAGGATCTTTTCCTCCTCTGCAAGTTTTGGTAGATAACCCAGGGGGGTTGGACTAGATGAGCTCCAGAGGTCCCTTCCAGCCCCTAACACTCTGGGATGCTGTGAATAGTTGCAAAGGAAGACAAAAAAACCTGTCCAGAGGAGGACAGCTTTTTAGACTTGGAATTCTAATAATAGGAGTGAAAAAAACAGCAACCAAATGGAGAATGGGAATCTAGTGGCAGAAAATTCTTGGAAAGGAAGTGATTGTGATCCTATCTGAAGGAACTGTCAGTGAGCCTGAGCTGCCAGAGACATCTGCAGCAGAAAGGCACAAATGCCAACATAAGACCAAGGAACTTTAGCACTTGTGCTACAAATCCAAGGTCATCCAAGTAGCCAAGCAGAAATAATGGAGTGAACATCCCTCATCTCTTGACAAGCTTTATTTCACTGATAAACACTTAAAAACTATGAAATGCACCTTAATGGACTGGCTTCTGAGTTAATGAACCAGCACATTCCTTTAGAGAGAATCAGAAGAGCTTGGCTGAGATTCTAAAGCCCTGATGGTTTTTCTTTGACTCAGGTGCCAGATGCCTGGAGTTTCAGGCCAAGCATTCTTGCTGTTTCTCTGAACTTCTCAAAGTCTTTTGCACACTAACAATTTGTAACTTCCAAGTGAGGTTTTTTTCCTCCTGATTTCTGAATCTTTCTTACAATAAAAATGGCTTTTTTAAAGCCCTCTTTTAGATCACCGGCTTGTTCTACTCAGGGTATTTTTCACTTTAAAATAATGTAGCTCTTCATGCAGTTTGAGTGATATTATACTGCAGTTTTGCCTTTCAGGATGATGATTTTCTAGGCTTCTCTCTAAGCCTTACACCTATAGGGGTTTTAATCCAGCTAGGGTTTTCTACTTAGGGTGATTTGACTGAAGAATCCCTTTCTGGTGCTCTGCTGCTGGTGGCTTTGTCCACAGGACAAGGCTTGAGAGCCATGGATGCTCTGTAGATCATTATGGAGCTTACCCATTGCTTTTTGTCTTCCTTTCTGGCAACACAGATAGGGAAGGTGTAGCCAAGCCCAGAATGCTCCAAGGAGGTGATCAGCAGAAAAAAGCCCAGGCTACAGCTCCCAGTCACAGCTAGAGCTTCCCTGGAGCCCTCCAGGGCCCTTCCTCTCCACATAGATCTAGAACATGAAGAAAAAGTGTCCTAATCAAGAGAGGAAGGCAAGTGTGCTCCCCAAAACCATAGGGATGTTACCCCTCATGTAATTTCAGGGTCCATGCCTGCTCCTCTGCCTCTCAGGCTTTCTTTCCCATTTAAATGCTAGCACCAGCCAGGAAACCCTGCCAGCTGCAGCCAACTAGTGATGTTGGATACTCTCCTGCTCTTAACCTCAATTCAAATTAGGAACTAGAAGCAACAGCCCAGGAGCTTTGCTAGGCTGCTTCCTCAAGAAGGAAAGCACAACTCAGATCAAATATTCAGCATCTGGAGGCTGAGCACAGAATGCTGCAAGTCTGAGCAGAGCCCTCAGTGCTCACTGAGGAAGCACTTCTGACATACTGGAAAGCTCAGTTTGACANGCAGAGAGAGCTAAGGTCTCCCCTGAGCCTCCTCTTCTCCACACTAACCAAGCCCAGTGCCATCAGCTGCTCCTCAGCACACTTGTGCTCCAGAGCCCTCCCTAGCCTCCTTGCCCTTCTCTGGACACACTCCAATGCCTCTGGCTCCTTCTTGGCCTGAGGGGCCCAGAACTGACCCCAGCACTCTAGCTGTGGTGAGCACAGGAGGATGATCACTTCTCTGCTCCTACTGCTCACACTATTTCTGATCCAGCCCAAGATGCTGTTAGCTTTCTTCTTGGTTACCTGGGCACTCTGCTGGCTCATCTTCAGCTGACCATCAACCAACACCCCAGTTCCTTCTCTGCCAGGCACCAATCCAACCACTCTGCCCCAAGCCATATTGTTGCATGGGGTTATTGTGACCCAAGTGTAGGACCTGGCCCTTGGCCTCATCCCACTGATCCAGCCTGTCCAGGTCCCTCTGCAGAGCCTCCCTCCCCCAAGAAGATCAACTCTTCCTCCTAGCTTGGTGTCATCTGCAAGCTTACTGAGGGTGCACTCAATCTCCTCTTCCAGATCATTGATAAAGACATTGAACAGAGCTGAGCCCCACACTGAGCCCTGGGGAACAGCACTGGTGACTGGACACCAACTAGACAGCCAAGCCATCCCCTCTGCCCAAACTGCTGATAATTATGACAGTTCCTTGAGAAGCCACTACCTTTAATCAGAAGGAGACAGGAAACCTCATCACTGGCAGCAGAGCTAGCCCAGGCCAACAAAAGAAGTTGTGAGAATGATATTCTTGGCACCTTGCAGCATCTTTGACAAAGCTGGCAGTGACAGTTGAAAAGCTGCCAGGTAGCTTTGCCTTCAGGAGGAAATGGGATGTAGTAGGGTGTGGTGGTGAAAGAGAAGAGACTATTTCAGAGATTTGCATTTTCTCACATATATTTCTCACCCTTTCACATTTGGGAAAGGGAGGGATTTTCCTTCAGACTAGCAAGACATTGGTAGCAGAGATCCGAACCTGACAGGTCAGTCCCACACTTCAGGGGGCACAAGCTCTGCCTAAATCAATCCTCTGGTAAACTCACAGGAAGAAGCAAATGAATTGGGTACAAATGAAGCTGTAGACAAAAGATCTGGGGTTTCTATCAAGGTTTTCTGCTCACAGGTAGATATTTGGAATTCTCTACGCAAGTGAAGCCAGAAGAACATGCACACCAACAAGATTAAAGCTCTATTCTACTTACACTCAGCTCTCCAGACCCTCACAGTGCAGCTACTTGCTGAAACTCAGAGATGCTCAGATAAAAAATACATTAGTCTTAAGAGGATATATGGACAGAATCATTAATTTCAGCTCCTGCTCCCTGGAAAAGGTGGAGAAGCATTGCTTTCTGTCCTAGATCCTGGGAAGTACAGTGGTTTTACATTTGTCAAGTACTTTATGGCTCTCCTACAGCAAAAAATGCTGCTTTGGGCACTCTGTTATTCTACCAGTCCAAAGAGCTGCCAAGGTGGGTAGATTTCTCTAGGGTAAAGTAATCACATAAACTAAAATGAAGAGCCAAGCTAGAGAGTTATTTCACATAAGGGAAAAAAATAGTATATATACATATATAACTTTGTGAAAAAGATCAAAACCATCTTGAGGAAAAAACAAAGGGAACAAACCACAACAACAAACCAAGATTCCCTGTGTTCCCTGCTTGCAGATTTACAGAACTACTTGGCAAACCAGCAATGTTCTTGACTGAGCAAGGCAAAGGCAGCAGGGGCTGAACCACAAATCAGTCCACTTCTTTGTATTCTCGAGACCAAGATGGCATTCCAAGAAGTGCTCATCAAGAAGGATATCCAAGTTCTTTGACCACAACCAGGGAGCCTGGAGCTGACTTCAGACGTGGTTTTAGCTACAGAATTCATGTAGTGGATAGAGCCTGGCATCCCTAACATAGGCTTTGGCTTTATACTCCCTCCTCCTAGCACTGTGGATCTCTCTTCCACACAGAACAGCCACCCAGGGGACCAGTTACAATGTGATTTTCCCTGACATTGAGTCAGCAGAACTTTGTTCTGCCAAGAAAAATGCTTTAGGGCTTTGCTTCTGGACAATGCTGCCTCATGGACCTCTGGCTTTTTAGGCCAAGGGCAATAACATGGGTTGTAGGCACGGTTAAAGCACACCTGGTTTCTCTAGGAGCTGGGAGCAGGTCCAAAGGACACAGCTATTATACACTGCCACCTTCTGCAGCTTCTGGTAGGCATGGTCACGTTAGAAAGCTGTCAAAGACTGCTTGCCTTCTGACTCAGGTTTGGACCCAGCTGGCAAAGTGGCTAGGAGGATGCCCATGAGGCAGCAATGTGCCCTTGTGGCCAAGAGGAACAATGGCATCCTAGGATGCATTAAGAGGAGCATGGCCAGCAGAGCCAGAGAGGTTTTTCTCCCCTCTCCTCTGCCCTGGGGAGGCCTCACCTGCAATACTGTGTCCAGTTCAGGGACCCTGNTCCAACCCCTAACATTCTGGGATTCTGTGAAAGTGGGATCACCATGTGAGTCATCCACTTCTTCTGTACTGATGACAAAACAGCAATGATACACAACAGCAGAGAGCAACCATCAAGGAACAACCTCAGGGCCTCCAACAAGGAGATGCCTGCATTCCACAGTGGCAAAAAACAGTGTCAGCTGGGAGCACTATGCCTAACTTGCCACTAAAGTCACAGAATCCTAGAATGGTTTGGGTTGGAAGGGACCTCTGGAGCTCATCTAGTCCAACCCCCCTGCAGTGGCCAGGCACATCCCCAACTACATCCGCTTGCCCAGAGCCCTGGCAAGCCTCACCTGCAATGCCTCCAGGGATGGGAACTCAACCACCTCCCTGGGCAACCTGGGCCAGTGTTCCACCACCCTCGTGGGGAGGAACTTCTTTCTAATATCCAGTCTAAATCTACTCTTCTCCAATTTAAAACCATTGCCCCTTGTCCTTTCACTCCAGGCCTTTGCAAACAGGCCCTCTGCAGCCTTCTTGCAAGTTCCCTTTAGGTCCTGGAAGGTCACTAGTAGGTCCCCCCAAAGCCTTCTCTTCTCCAGGCTGAACAATTCCAGCCCCCTCAGCCTGTCCTCATAGCAGAGGTGTTCCAGCCCCTGATCATTCTTGTGTTAGGATGTCAGGGAGTGCTAGGACTAGGGGAATGGATCCAAATTAGAGGAGGCCAGATTTAGGCTGTATGTTAGGCAGAAGTTGTTCCCCAGGAGGGTGCTGAGCCACTGTGCCAGGTTGCCCAGAGAGGTGGTAGCAGCCCCAGCCCTGGCAGTGTTGCAGGCCAGGTTGGCTGGGGCTGGGAGCAAGCTGCTCTAGTGCCAGGTGTCCCTGCCCATGGGCAGGGGGGTTGGAGATAGATGAGCTTGAAGGTCCCTTCCAACCCTGACAATTCTGTGATTATGAGATGTGCTTTAGCCAACACAGAGCCTGAGCAGCCTGTCAACCTCTGCCCAGCCTTGTACAACAGAGTGGGTTTTCACATGGCTCAGTTGTGGCTCCCAGGAGGAAGTGATCCCACCCTTTCTTCTTATTTCTTTTCCCAAACTTTGCAAGCCAGGAGATAGAGCTCCAGAGAGAGCTGACTCAGCTGCCAAAATTGCCATGCCACCAGTGAATAAGAAAAGAAAAAAAAGTGGGGGTTTTTCACTCTTGTCAAACAGGGGAGAAGAACTCGCTCCTTGCTGACTGTCAGACAGATCTTTCAAAGCCTTTTGGCAAGCCACATACTAACACATCCCCAAGATATACATCACTTGGGAAAAAAGCCCCCAGCAACATTATTAAAGCAGCTCCCTCCCTCCCTCCTCCTCCCTCAGAGAAAAGCTGTCACAGTGAGCTGCAAAATAAGCACTAGAGCCTATCCTGTGCAAGCTGTTCTAGCGATGCTGCTCTGGCAGGGGAGTTGGACTAGATGAGCTCCAGAGGTCCCTTCCAGCCCCTAACACTGTGATTCTGTGACCTTTACCAACACTTCAAGATTTACAGGGGAGTCAAACTGTCCCATTAACATACACAAGAATGAAATATCACAGAGCTGTGTCAGGATGACAGGAGCTTGTGGCTTATAGCCAGGCTTCAGGTTGGCATTGTCCATACTCCAGCTTTCATGCAGTTGTAAATATTAAAACCAAACAAAACACCCTGGGATCTGTAAAGTGTAGGCTCCTCACCATTCAGAAATGGACCTTTTGTGATTACTGTGTTATCTGACAACAGTAATTGATTTGTAGCCTGTCATGATTTATGCAAGCCCAGCAAAAGCTATCAGGCCAGTGTTTCAAAGCAGCCCTAATCTGGGTTTGCAGCTCTTGGGTTTATCCAGATGCTAATTATTAGAGCTCCAGGGCAAATCAGCTCCGCATGACCAAAGACATAAATTTTGCTGGATCCACAAAAGAAAAACACAACCCCACACCCTGTACTGGGTTGGTTCTCTAGTTGCACAATGTTAATGCTCTACTCATGATTTTAAGAGAAAATAATCCCTTGAAAATTAATTACCACTAGACATTAATAAGTACTTTGTTAATTAAGCCAATAAGCCAATTAGGCCCAAGGTGAACTTAAGGGCAATCCACTCCATAAACAGTGTGACCTAAGTCTTAGAAGTCTACTTGAATTTTTAAAGAGCCTGGTTTTTTTGGAGGCTGGAGAGCTTGTTGGATTGCTCAGTACAGAACAAGGGCAACTCCCCAACTCCAGCCCAGGTCAGGAGTAGCCAAGAGCCATTATCACCCAGCAGCTTATCAGTGCCTTTGGAGCAACTGCTCCAGACCTCATTTGAGACCTTACCAACTCATAATTAATAGCTTCTCTAAGTAAACTAGATCAGAAAGCCAGCAAAAAACAATCCCAAACTGCCTCCCCCATCCAAAAGTCTTCTTAAGCTACAAGGCAGGGCATGGGACAGGACTCCCTTGGACTCTGGGGAAGCACAGGGATATAGCTATGCACCTCTCCTAGGCTTTTACAGACCATAAGACCTGCAGGAGAGAACAGAAATGCCTTTGAGGAGATACAAACAGCAGTTCTTCCACCTACAGAAGTCCCTATGGCATGGCTTTCCTTACTGACAGGCCAGGAGCAGAGATGGCTCAAGCAGAAGTGCATGCCTTAGAGACCATTTCTGCCCTGCCTGAGAGGAACAGAACTGTTCCTGGGTTTCCATCCCTGTTGAGAAACCTCTGTCCCTCAGCATGCTGCAAACCAGGAATGCTGCTGGGGAGCATCTTGCTGAAACTGCTCCTCTAGGGGCAGGAGTGAAGAGCTTACTCCTCCCTCAAACTCCTCTCTCTCCTCCTGCTCTGGTTCCAGTCCATGTCTCTTGACAGGTCTCAACAAGCTCGAATACTTCAAGCCAAAAGCATTAGCTGAGAAGAAAAGCAAGTTTGAAGTGAGAGGGACTTTTGCCCATGCAGTTAATTTGGCACAGCCCTGGACATAACTCATTTCTTCATGCCATTAATGTTCACACATTGGTTGACACTGCTAGATCTACCCTAGCTTTGGAGCAGGGATCAGGATGTCTTACAGGTTGGGAACTCAGCTCTACCACCTCATACTTGCTCACTTTTNTTCTGGCTCTGCTGGCCAAGTTCCTCTTAATGCATCCTAGGATGCCATTGGCCCTCTTGGCTGCAAGGGCACATTGCTGGCTCAATGTTTGGGTTTGTTTTTTTCCCCCTCAGCAGCAGAGTGTGGAATTGCTGTTCCCACACCATTCCCAGCAGCCATGGGGCAAGTCTATTGTCTCAGGCAGCTCATCCAAAACAAAGTGAAGCAGATGGGGGTTTCACATCTGGATGTTTCCAGAGGACTTTGGGTATAGAATTTGGTAGGAACACTGAAGCAAGCCATCAAAGGGTTGGCTACATGCTGGAGGAGCAGTGCCATGCCTTACCCTTTGGCTGAGGCTCAGCATGCCTGTGTCTCTTCAGCTTTCCCCATCAATGGGGATGACAATATTCTGATGACAGTGTCATCAGAAGCATGGCCTACAAAGCAACCTCTATGGCAAAATAAATATATATGTAGTGAAAAAAAGCCTTGAAGTCCACAGGGTGTGAAGGAGAAGCCAATTAATCTGTGAATAATGACAAGCTGCTAGGTTGGAACATGATCAGCTCTGTGTGGGAGCCTCTGGAATCAGTTTTATTCATTTTTGAGCATGCTGGATCATCTCCTCTGAAGCCAAAAATATTAATACTTGCATTAATAACACAGTCTAGCTTATGAATTTTACTGCAGTCATCTGAATTTGTTTTTTTCCTTACATGACTTTCCCCAACAGATCACCTTGATGAAGAAAGTTTAGCTTTGTTTTCAGCCTGGTGAAAAATATTTTTCCTAGCATAATGGTGTGCTTTCTGCCTTTGTTTTCCTTGCCTTTCTTTTCTGAGTGGTTGTGGGACTTTTTTTGTCTCCTTAGTAGAATAATGATGTAGGCTTGACTGTGCATATAAATGGAATCATTTGCAATAATGCTCTAAAATGCCACTGGGATAAGATTCAAAAGGGCTGTTTGCAAAAAAACAATTGCCTTTTTCCCCCCCCTCCTTTTCTTCAATTAATTTCTGAAAAAAATAAATGCAGAAAGTGGCTGGATGGCTCAGGGGATTGAAAATGGCCCAGGGAGACTTTCATCTCCCAGCTGCTCCTTCAGATCCTACTTGAGGCTGAGGAGCAACTGGAAGCTGTTACTGGCAGAAAAATATTGTCTGCCAATTTTAGCATAATCATCTGTCCTGAGGGTAGGAACAAGGTTGGAGTTCACTGAGAAGAAGAGTGAAGGCTCAGTCTCACTACATATTTTGGAGAGGTGATTTTTTTTTTGCCATTCTCCTGATGAAATATCAATCCACCTTTGTTTTTAAATAGACAGAGAGATATTGGGAAGCAAACCCTAAATCCTATCAACCCATGGCTGGTTCCCTTTTCTTAGACCTCTATAGAGATTTTCCTGGAGTTATCTGTGCTCCTGATGGCTTTTCATGGAAGTAACCACAGATTCATTAAGGAAGAGACCTCCAAGATCATGAAGTCCAACCAAACCTCTCACTACCATGCCACTAAGCCATGGTCCTAAGGTGAACATCTCTGTATCACACACTCAAGTTAAAAGCAATTAATGCCCTTCAAGGCTTTCAAGGGAATTGCTTTTTCTAGAGCATTTCCTTCAATCCGCAAGCATTTTTATGCAGAGTAGCATAAATGAAGAGATCAGAGGTGAGTTAGAGGTCAATTCATCCAGCCACAAAAAGTTGCTGTTAAACTCTCTAAATGATATGATAGGACCATGGGGTGTGAATGCAAACCACATGCAATCCTGCTGGACCCAGAAGGCTTGCTCAAAGCAGAGCCTGGGACTTTACCCGGAGACTCCCCACCTGCTACACTGAGGGATTTGGTATTCCCACACCATTCCTAACAGTAGGGGACCTACTAGTGACCTTCCAGTACCTAAAGGGAACTTGCAAGAAGGCTGCAGAGGGCCTGTTTGCAAAGGCCTGCAGTGAAAGGACAAGGGGCAATGGTTTTAAATTGGAGAAGAGCAGATTTAGACTGGATATTAGAAAGAAGTTCCTCCCCACGAGGGTGGTGGAACACTGGCCCANTGGTCCTGTGCTGGACTCTCTCCAGCAGCTCCCTATCCTTCTGGAGCTGAGGGGCCCACAACTGGACACAGCATTCCAGGGGAGGCCTCCCCAGGGCAGAGGAGAGGGGAGAAGAACCTCTCTGGATCTGCTGGCCACACTCCTCTTAATGCATCCTAGGATGCCATTGGCCTCTTGGCCACAAGGGCACATTGCTGCCTCATGGGCATCCTCCTAGCCACCAGCACTCCGAGAGCTTTTTCCCCAGGGCTGTTCTCCAACACATCAGTTCCCAGTCAGTACTGATCCATGGGCTTGTTCTTTCCCAGATGCAGTACTTGACACTTCCCCTTGTTAAATTTCATTCAGTCTCTCCCTGCCCATCTCTCTAGCCTGTCCAGGTCACTCTGGATGGCAGCACAGCTCCTGGTGTGCCAGCCACTCCTCCAAGCTTGGGATCATCTGCAAACTTGCTGAGGGAAATAGCCATGGTAGCCACATGAGAGAACAGGACAGGTAAAGCACTTCCCATACCTGCCCTCCAGAGTCAGTGGAAGCACAGAGGCATTACAACTATTAAGGAGCTCTTCCTGCCATCAGAGAGCTCAATTCAGCCACCTCAACCCAGTATCTCCTCCTGGTTTGCACACTAACATTTCAACTAGCACCTTGCTGCTGAGAAGGCAATGGCCTACATTTTGCAGCTCCAAGAATGGTTGCAGTGCTTTATTTATGAGCTCTTGTTATAGCAACTCCTCCAAAAACATCCACCACAAGCCACAGAGGTTAAACAACATCAAGAAATGAAGTAGAACTTCATCAAACCAAAAGCACTACTAGATTCCCACTCATCACTGAGCCTCATCACCCACCCTGGAAAACACTGTCCTAAGACTAAAAAGTTTGTAAAAAGGAATGAAATTTCTTTGCCTTCTTTTTGAATGCTTTGTTAGTTAAGATTCTGCCACAAGGTTTGTCACCAAATGCTCTAGTGCTAGATGATGTCTTTACTGCTCCACAGCCACAGAACAAAATCCTAATTGCTGTACTCTCTGCACACCAAAGTGCTACAAGGAACTGAGCTGGAGCCCATCCTGCAAAGTCCTTCCTACCAGGACAAGAACATTTACAGAATCACAAAGGTTGGAAGAGAGGTCAATGGTTTGTGTGTGACATCTCTGAGGGCAGGCTGACCAGAAAGCAAACAGGGGCCTTGGATTAAAGTGTTTGGTCTCCTACAAGCTTTTCCTGCCATGGCTTTGCTGAAAGCACAAGTCTCATTATTTGTTGGCTGCAGCTGGACTCATTTGAGAGATAGCATCAGTGTGTCTGGGAGCTATGGGATTTATTCCTGTTGGTTTTAGGCAGCTGAAGGTGTTTTTACAGTGTTGCTCTCCTTTCACACCACTAAACTAACCTCTTTTCCTCCCTGCTCCTGCTGCCAACACTGTTCCTGATCCAGGCCAGGATGCCATTGGCCTTCTTGGCCCCCTGGGCACACTGTAGGCTCATGTTCAGCTGTCACTCAGCACCCCTAGGTCCCTGTGTGCCTGGCAGCTCTGCAGCCACTGCTCCCCAAGCCTAGAGCACTGCTGGGGGTTGCTATGGCCAAGGGGCAGCAGTGGCATTTGGCCTTAGTGAACTTCATGGCATTGGCCTTGGCCCAGCCATCCAGCCTATCCAGATCCCTCTGGAAAGCCTCCCTGCCCTCAAGCAGATCCACACTGCCACCCAGCCTGGTGTCATCTGCAAACTTGCTCAGGGTGCACTCTATCCCCTGGTCCAAATCATTGATGAAGATGTTAAACAGGAGTGGCCCCAGGACTGAGCCTTGTGGGACCCCACTCGTGACTGGCTGCCAACTGCATTGAACTCCATTTATCATAACTCTTTGGACTCAGCCATCTCTCCAGTTTTTAACCCAACAAAGCGTATGCCCATCCAAGCCAAGAGCAGTTCATTTCTTTAGGAGAATGCTGTGGGCAACTGTGTCAAATGCTTTGCTAAAATCAAAATAAGTAACATCCACAGCCTTTCCTTCATCCAGCAACCTATCACTCCCATGCCACTAAACCTAAGTACCCCTAAGTACCACATCTAGATGTTTTTTGAACCCCTCCAGGAATGGTGACTCCAGCACCTCCCTGGGCAGCCTGTTCCATTCTTTCTGTGAAGAAATCTTTCCTAATACCTCATCTAAGCCTCCCCTGGTCTAACTTGAGGCCATTTCCTCATGTCCTATCTTGAAAACAGGATTTCTTCATAAACCCCTCCTGAGATTAGACAAAAGGAGATGCTCTAGTGCTAGAGAGGTTAGGATGTGACATTTCTGACCCCTCCAGGGTTGCAACTGCACAAAAGGCTGAAGAAACTTTTCTGGGAAGATGTGGGATGTGTTGCAGGGTACAGGTCTTTTCTTAAGGATAAAGAAAAACTCATAGCACTTTAAAAATGCCACAGACAAGTTCATCCCACATTCATAGTCTCACTGGGACCTCCTCAAGTGAGCATGAGTCACTTCTCTTTCCAGAAGTGCTTCACAGTGTATCAGCATGGACAGGCTTGGAAAGCTGTGAGTCACAACTGACTAACACCTCAGAATCATCACAGAATCAGTAAGTGTGGAAGAGACCTCTAAGCTCATCAAGTCCAACCATACCTAGCACTCCCATGCCACTAAACCATGGCCCTAAGGAGAGCATCTAAATGTTTCTTCAACCCCTCCAGGGATGGTGACTCCAGCACCTCCCTGGGCAGCCTGGGACAACACTTAACAACCCTTGCAGGGAAGAAATTCCTCCTTATATCCAATCTAAACCTCCCCTGCTGCAACTTGAGGCCATTTCCTCTTGTCCTCAAACAGGACTGGTAACAGGTCAGTCAACCTGATCAACCCATGTTGATTGGAACAATGCATTAAGAGTCATTTCTAGGGTTACTAACTGGATGAATTTTTATGAGCATGCCCATGTTGATTGGATTTGATGATCCTAGAGATCTCTTCCAACCTTAATGATTCTGTGATGTTAGCCTTCAGCCTGTGATGAATCCACACTACCAAAATAACTCAATAGTCAAGTACAACCACCTGGCTTGGAAGATCGTTTGTTGCTTAAGTTGCTACTTAACAGTGCTTCTTAGTTCCAAAGAGAGCTCTCCTCTTCCTCCTGGTGTCATCCTGGATACCAAAGCCACTTCCCTGCCACTCCCAACAGGAAAAGCAACTGACAAACTGGGAAAGTCTATTTTGGCAAGCATCAGTGAGAATAGTCATCCCTGTGTATTCCTATAGGTCTCTTCTGCTTACACATTTGTTGGTTCAAGTATCTCTATGTTGAACAGGAATATTGCAAGAGGAAGCCAACAGTTCAAAAACCAGTTGAAACAACAACCAAAAATTGGGGATTTATTTCCCCACAGGAGCTGGCCTGATTGATGCTCTGCTGAAGTGCAACAAAGAGGACATGGTAAGGTGTTAGCATCTCTTGGTTTCAGCTGAGTTTGGGGTTTTTTTTTAAAGTAGTTTCTTATCTTTGATCATTATTTTTGTCCTATATAAATAGGATCCGTGCAAGGTTTCAAAACTTGGGAGTTCTCCACTCAAAAGGGAAAGGCAGAAGAATCTATTGTAGAGCAGTAGGTGAACATATCAGTGCTGCTGTCCTTGGGGAAAAACAAAGCCAGCAGAAGAAAGAACAAATAAATGCTTCAATAAATGTGTTGTTTTCTTTTTAACAACATAATAACCACAATTGAAAGTTTTAGTGTAGCTCTTTGAATTTATTTGCCCAATTGTTCTCAACTCAGACACATCTTGGAATAGGAATACTTTGGAACTCTACCCTAGGAGAGTTTCATTAGCAAAACTTGTTTGGGTTGGGATTGCTTAAACTGTTCCTGGCAACAAACAGACCTCTGGATGTGGTTTGACTCCATCTCTGGAAAGAGAAGTGCAGCCTGGGAAGGCAAAGAGGCCTCACCTCAAGTACTGCATCCAGTTTTGGGGCCCTCACTCCAAGAGGGACATGGAGGTGCTGGAGAGGGGACAGAGGCTCCCAAGCTGCTAAAGGGCT
>VWZO01022187.1:138063-151479 GCA_013396975.1 Bucco capensis | reverse complement strand
CCAAGTGATTTTCAGACTGTGCCTGAGATGGAATAAACACTTTTAGGATTTATATAAGATATGGAATCTGCATATGCCAAATATGCAGGAATGCTCCAACCATCCAAATTATATATATATATCATGTATGTATCATTTAAAGGAAGGTCAGCTATTCCCAATATTTATCAATATTAGACAAACATTTTACCAGATGAATACTGGATATAGATTTGTTCTGTAAAAGCAAATATGCCAAATCACCCTAAAAGCCACTTCTGTAAAATCAGACACCCCTCACATGGCAATGTTTTCAACAGGGGACTGCAGTGCAGCTTGCCCTCTGCTCTTCCTCAGTATTTTCAAGGCTAACCTGGTGCTCTTTTCCTTAGCCACTTTCCACTCCAAAAGAACAACTCACCCAAGCCTGAATATGATCTTAATTTTTTTCCTGGAATTTATAGTCAAAGTAAAACACAGACAATTTCACTTGACCGTGACCTAAACCTACAGAGATCATCCGAGTACTAGTAAGGCAATTACTTTTTTTTGCAGAAAAGCAATACTGTGCCACACAGTCAATCTGGAAATCACAAGTGAAGTTTCCTTAGCTTTCTGGACTGACACATACATTCCAGAAGCAGAATTCTATTATAAAATCCCAAAACAAACTGGGAAAGAGCAAACAGGCTGATTTTCTCCTGCAGAAAAAGTTTCCTTTGGTTACACCAATACAAAGCTATGGCAGCTGTCTCCATTTAAAGACTCACATTTATTCTTAAGCCATTTTTACAGTGGTAAAATAGCTCTGCAGTGTTTGTATTTCATTATTTCTTCTCTTTAAAGCATTCATCCTGAAAAGTGAATTGATTTTTTTTCTTTGTTTGTAATAAATATCTCTCAAGCAATCATACTAAATCTGTCTTTAATCACCAGCAACTTACATTATAGAGACAGCTTGGAAAACCATAATTTTGTTTTATACAAGTAGATAATGAAAATTCAACACAGAAGATTAACACTAAAAGACAGGAAATTTTTTCTTGTAATGAATAAAATAAACAATTAACAAGAGTCTTGCTGTGCTTGAAGCTTTCTGCCAATACTGAACTATAGTACAAAACTTTTAAAGCCTGCTCTTGGGATCATTCAGGAATCATGTGCATAGAGGACAGTATTTCCTACCAAAAAAACCATGACCGATCAGAATACCTCCATCAGAACTCCTGATTTACAGTAACACCGTGTTACTCTGTGTGAAAAACTGAAATTTTTACACTTACTTTGAACATGTAGAACAAAAATTTTAGGTGAAAATGTTAGGAGTGCTTCATTTGGAGAGAAGTAGAACATCCTACTTACCAGTTTCCTTCTCATTCTTTCCACTTACTCATAATTTTTAAATGTAATGTGATACGTTATGAAGAAATAAATAATCTACACATTTTATAGGAGGTTAAGCTTCATGTTTTGTGAGTTCAAGTCAAAAACTAAATTCCGTAACTGATGTACAGTAGACTTCTTTTAGCACACAAGCATTTAAAGAGATGTTTCTTTCAAATGCCTATAAGACGAAAAATATTATTCCTAAAATTACTGTTTTCTTGTTTGTGAAAAGACATCTCACATGAAAACAAAAGAAAAATATAGAATTACTTAAAAAAACAAATAGATCTGGCAGAGTATCACTTTTAATAGTTTTAGCAAAAACTAGTTTGGGGGTTGTTGGGTTTGGGGTTTTTTAAAGGAAAAACAAACTGATGATTTTGGCTCCTTCCATCTTTGCTTGTCCAATCTGACACGTGTTTAAGAAGAGTTTTTACAGATATTGTATGGTCAGTACATTTTTTTTAAGCTGTGTCTCTTTAAATTTTCCTAAAAAACAGAGCAGCTGCTCTACTATTTTGAAAATTTTGGCCTGCCACACAGTTTCATAAAAAGGTTGCTATTTCCCAACACCACCCCCCCACCCCCAGAGAGAATGTATAACTTCCTTATTTATAACAGAAAAAAAAAATAAAATCAAAGATTATTATAAGGCAGTATGAAAACCAAAACAATTTAAAACCACTCAGTAGCTATTCACAGTGATTTTAAAGGTCTAAAAAAATACCAGTCTAAAGTGAAAAAAAATGAAATCAACAACTAGTGATTGCAACTATTTGTGTGTATTTGGTCATTCAGAATAAAAGCCCAAAGAAGAAAAATGGCTTAGACAATTTTTCAGGCAAAACCACCACAAAACGTGAAGTCAGCAAATCATTTCACTGTATTAGCCATTAGGAGGTACAAAACACAACTGATTTTTAATGCATTCAACTGTGAGTGAAGCTTTCTTTCCTTAAATAACTAATGTGGTCTGCCATTGCAATGTATTGCATTTACCATGCAGAAAATTAAGGGTAGAATCAACTGTGATCAAAAAGAAATGACCTGAAATGACAAAAACAAGTTTTTTGAGAATCTTCTTTCTACCAGTTAGAAAACAAGTTGCATGATGCCTCAAAAGCTATTTTGTCAACAGCCCATGGGGGAGGTCCCGAGACCCCTTTGGGAGATTGATGACCATTTCAATGCAAAATGACTACCTCTTGGCTCTTCTGTCCTGGTGGCATGATCATGGGTAGAGATACAAACAGGTAACTCCATGGTGTCCCTGTTACACAGGGAGGTTCTGTCATACTGTCTGATCTACATGCTGTTTCTGATCTCATTGAAACCAATGGCTACATAACAAAATAAAAGACAGACAGACACTAAATTTTTCTAGGCTGTAAAACTGCAGTCAGTAGGCAGCATTTACCATGCTGCGTGTAACATGTTAGACTGACCAGCTGTCAGGAGATATATCTGTGAGATTTTTCTGAGGAAGGATTACAGACAAAGATGTTAGGATTTCTGACTGACTGAAGATGTCTCTGCATTTAAAACTATTAGAATAAGAGTGAAGTTGTGAGTGGCGGCAGTGACGAGAGAAAATGAGATCTTCTCAGCACCTAGAAACATTAGAAGAGTAGATTCAGAAATTACAAACAAAATGCCTACTTTTTAAAATTTCTACTGTATTTGGGACAAGACAACTCTGGCTGTAGTCAAATGCTTATCTGAGGATCAAGTAATAGTGATATATGAAATGACATCTTCAATTTACAACTGCCAACCCTCAATCAGAGTTAGCATTTTCTCAGCCTAGACAGTAGCTACATAAGCTCTTGACATCTCTTTCAACACAAGGCAAAATGTTTGCTTATCATAGGCAGAGAAAATCAGTATGTTTCTAGACAGCTGAAATTTTCTAAATCATGACTTGCCTATCTCATCTGTGAACATCTTTTGCAAACCAATGACTTTACAAATGTCATAAGGAAGGTGAACATACTGATACACAACTCAGCACATTAGAAATGCATTTTATAAATATTCCTTATTCCATAAAATTTATAGCACGTAACCCTAAAAACACAGAAATAAGAAAGCACAGCAACTCGTTCATCATCGCCAAAAACTATGTTGCACAATAACATGCAGGAGGACTTGATCACTAAAATCAGTGAAAGCAACAGAATTGTCATTAATCCTTGTAAAAAGAGAAAACAGGCATAGAGATAAAAGAATATAACATAAATCAAACAGTTGTATCACTTCAATATCGATAAAAGTAATAAGCAGAGATCAATTAAAGGATTAAAGGATGCATGAATTCTTAGTTTTCAGGCTAAGGTGCTGAATAAGCACAAAATACCTGTAACAAAGATAGCACAAATTGTTGCCATACTTCTTATTATTTCAAATATTTTTGTTGCAGAACAGACTAAAATGTTTAGATAAATTGCATTAAATATGAAGTATTGATTGTACATTTGTAAAATTCCAAAACCAGGTTTGCCTTATTTTTCTTTTTAGAAAAGCTACCTTGTTCTCAACTCCACTTGTCTAAATTGGAATCAGCTTTGCTGGATGGTGAAGATACAGTCACGTAAAGCAACATACTGTAGCAATCAGACTTAAGGAAAAAAAATATAGTTGATAAAATTGGTTACTAGACACACAGCTACACAATTACATTTTGGGCTCACAGGGTGGAAAGAAAACTTTGTTACACAAGAGAAAATCTCCTTCAAAGGAGTCAAAAAGACACTTCAACTAACTTACTTTAATCACCTTTAAGAATAATAAAAAGTTTTAATGGTCAGAAAGTGCAACACTGGGCTGAATTTAACATACTACATTAGCGAGAATTAAAAAAAAAATTAATTTGGATGGTAGGATGTTACAGGTCATACAATGCCATGCTCAGCAATAAAAATGTGGAGGGTGGGTAGTGGTCTTGGAGAGAGTCATCACTTGGGAGACTAGCTGGGCATAAGTCCACTTGTGGGAAGGTGGTGAGTTTCTGCCTTCACTTGGTTTGTTTTCCACCTTTTTCCTTCCTTTTTTACACTGACTTTATCTCAGCCCATGAGTTTTCTTGCTTTTGCTCTCCCTTGTTCTTTCCCTGTCCCGCTGCAGGAAGGCAAGGACCAAGCGGCTGAGTGATGCTTAGCTGCTGGCCAGGATAAACCCACCACACTGTAAGTGAGTAGTTCTGCACAAGCATCAATGTTCTCAAGAGCAATCCTAAACTGATGCTTGAACCACTGCTTCCCCATGCTTACTGTTCTTAAAAATCAAACCACTCTGTAATGAATGCAATTATCCTGATTATGTAAGTAAAATCAAACTTGGAGAATCAAGCATCAGCTTAAACGAAAGTTGTACTTGACAGGAGGTTTATGAAAGTCTCTTGTATGCAATCAAGGAAAATCATCAAAAAGATTAAATATGCTGAACATATACCCTGTCAAAACCTTATGAAATCCCACAGTCACCCAAATGACCTCTCTCTCTGGAGGTTAATCATGAGGAATGTTACATTCAACAGTTTCTTCTTTTTCTCTTCCATAAAATTATAGAAATTTAAACAGAGCTTGAAAATTACACTTTCCTTGAAGTAAAACTTAAGTCCTTCACCTAGAGTTATTCTAAGTAGGTTATGGCATAGAGTTGTATCTATAAAAAAAAGTTCCTAGCTTTAGTTGAGTTTCTGCTTTTAATGTACAATTAATTATGCTTGAAATCACACTTTATAATACAGGTCTAATCTACAACAAAGCAAGAAGAAAATTACATATATACATAACAATCGACAGCATACAAAAACATTTGCTTAGTATGTTTTCCTTGAGAGTCAAAAATAAGTGGAACAATAATTTGATAAAGATGTCATTTCCCAAGTTCCTCAGCTAGTGTTTCTTATGGCAATCCACTTCTCTTCTGCTTTAGTAGCACAGGACTTATTTGGAATAAATTCTAATTGGAGCAAATTTAATTTACAACTGTAACTAAGCCCAAGTACAAACATTTATTCACTCACTGTTCAGTTCATCTTGAACACTGTTCAATAAACAGCATTCACAAAAGGAAGGAAAATAAATTTTCAGATCACCTTTGGGGAAAAAGGTGATCTTAAAAAAGGTCTTTATTCTAACTATTCTAACAATCTCTCTGCATAAAGCAATATGAAGCTTCTCTTGAATATTTTATTGTTCTGTGATCTCTTTGTATTTCGTACGTACTAAAAAAAACTCTCTACCTACTGCTAGAAACAAATTCCAGAATTTTAGTTAATTTTATATAGTACCTTATAGAAGAAAGAAGAGCAATTGGTGTCATTATCTCTATTCAACACTTTAAAGAAAAGAAGAAAAAAACCCAAAACATAAAAACACCACCATCATCATGGCCAGGCTTCGCAAACGAAGATCCGGGAAGGGCTCTACCCACGTTTTTTACAAGCGCGCTGATGGCCGAAAAGGCCAATACGAGATAGACAAGCCTGGTTGCAAGAGGCACAGCAGAAGGACTCCTTAGGTGGTATATTATGCAAGACACCACCACCACTACTGCAAAATAAGATTGCTTCTTTTTCTCATGTGACTAAGCACCGGAGCAGATTGTCCAAAGAGGTGATGAAGCCTCCCTCCCTGGAGATATTCAAAAGCCTGGGCAACTGGCTCTAGGTGACCCTATGTGAGCAGGAGGGTTGGACCAGATGATTTACAGGGATCCCTTCTAACCTCAGTCATTCTGTGATTTGAAAACAGTGCCATATACTGAGGCATTAAAGACCAGACATTCTTCGTGTTCTGTTAGTTACAGGAATACATCATCTGTAAATAGATTTGCATAGCAGCTTTAGGCTCATCACATTTTGGTTCTACATCCCAGCCCTAAGGGATAACAACATCTATCTCTGAAAACCTTGAAATATAAATTTGAAGAATGCTTGCATTTACCACTAAGTTTCTGTCTTGTCAAGTGTTTAAACAGTGACTTACACAGGAACTCTCCACTGCCTTAACATTGGCTGGTTGAAGGTCTTCAGCGACCAAAGGTGGAATATCATCTCACAACTTGATCCAAGTAATTTTTTTTCCTGAGGGTTGATTACAAGTTGACTTCTGCTGGTATGAGCATTCATGCTACACCCCCCCCCCAGCTGCAACTTTCTGTTTGGCTCTGTTCACTTTAATGATTTATTATTCTCTATTACCTTACAAATACATGCAAAAACTGCATGTACAAATAGCCTGGAAAGCTCTACACAATACTTCTCTGCTTCAGTAAGATGCTCTTTGTGTTTCATCCATTTTTATTTACTTCTGTGTCCTTTGCAAAGTGGAATTAAGACAGTTGGACAGGGAGGCAGAATGCTGCCATCTGTGAGTGACTCTGCAACTACATCAATTTTGCCCTAAGTTGTACTGTGGAAGAGTTGGATCCAATGCCTCAACTCCTCATACCTTTCTTGTCCACTACAGCTATCTGTGCTTCCTCTATTGCTCTAGCACTAATGTCCTTCAAAATCCAAATGTAATGCAAGTACATTCTCTTATTCACATTATATGCTTCTAAGGAAGTTATTTATACCATTATTCTGAGGCATAGCAACTACTTCATTTTGGTATAGAGTTCAAAATGCCCCTTCTTATTACATTCTGAATTTGTTAAACAGTTGGACATGCCACAAAGCTTTTCTCCCAAAAAAGCATTCAGTGATTGAGAAGTTGTAAATGCTAGATGGATTACCAACTAATAGCTGTTAGAGGATCACAGTATTGACTTCTTACTGTGAGATCCAAAGGAGCATTTGGTAACTGATGCGCAGTAGTGTCAAATATTATGTAGCCAAATCAAAGAGGAAAGAGCCAAAAACACCCACCCCAATTCCTGAAACAAACAAACAAAAAGAAAATAATAAGACCTCCAAACAAAACCAACAAGCAAAAACCTCAACCCACAACAACAACCCTTTGCCTGATTGTTCATTATGATTCTTGGCACAAATGCTTGTGACAATTTGTATAGCCCTGTAATCTTTCTTTTTTCTTTATCCCTGTTTTTTGGCACATGATGGCCGAAAATCTAAGTGAGCCTAATGCTCTATTTTGAATCAGAGTAAACAAAGTTTTTCCAGAAGACTGAGGCATCTACTAGTTTTCACCTGCCTGTGTGTAGCTACTGTTCTTGATGAACTAACCATCAAAGCACCTATTGCTTAAATTGATTTTGTGCTCTGAAATGGGGCACTGTGCACATTGCCTGCATTCTGTGCATAGCAGGCATATATCAATATATAAGGCCAGCACTAATACCAGCTTAAGAGCACATGAACATCAGTTAATTTTGTTTAAAATTAAGGTGCTGAAGGAGCACCCCTTTTCACGTAAGAATTTCATCATTAGTTCACCCAGGGCCATTTCAATCATGATAATCAGTTGATTCAAAACTGCACTTCCTCAGTCAGCATAGACTAAACCTTCAGTAGTCAGAGCAGACAAAATAATTTGCTCTCTGGGGAATTTAGGTGTCAAACTTTCAAGGTGTCAAACTTCTGAAACTGGAAGGCTAATGCCTTAGTACTGAAATCTCATTTGGTGACCCGCCCTAGAAGCTTTCTCAGCCTCTGATATCCATCACTGCTATCACTTCCAACATCTGTTAACAGCAGTTCTCTGTGGGAAGCAGTCATACAGACTGTCATTTTGATGAACGATAGAATCCCAGAATGGTTTGGCAAGATTTGAATACTACGGATTTTCCTCCTGTTACTGAAGACGTATCTTAGCTAGCAACAAGTCACTAATAAGTTTTCTTTTTTCTTCTTTTAACCAACATAAATAAACACAAATTTATCTTTTATTGCTGGGGTCAATTTCACCTAAGTCAAGGTACCTTAAAGCTAGTCTAACAACTCAGTCTTTTATTGATGCCTATCTTCCTTTTTTATTCTGTCCTTCACATGCTATGTACTGGAGGAACAAAAAAGGCATTCAGACCTCTCATCTGGCTGCAGAGGATGCTACTGGCTTGATGCACACATGGTGTACACTCACCAGTTCATTTTTGCTAATAGTTTGAAAATCTAGTAAAAAATTAAATGCTTCCAGTAAACAACTAACAAATCAAATGTGGGAGGAAGCTGTTGCTTTTAGTATTGAAGATGTCCAGATGTATGATAGCAAAGAAGGAGACAGATCTATAAAGGCAACAGAAATGCTACAGATTTGCTTAAAATCTTCACCCATACAACTTATCTGGTAGGTGGCTCTTACCAAATGGCCATCAGTGTCTTAAACACCATGCCTTTTAAGGTTACTTAGAGAGCAAGTGGTGCAAGTCAAAAACACAGTGTTCCTCTATGCTGCTACTCACAGTTTTACTCTTACTGCAAAAGCAACAGTAGCACAATTATGGGAAAATTGAACATTGTTTGGGATGTTACCACTTTACAAAAAAAAGGCAACACAAAGTGCTTACGTTATCTTATTAAATGTATTATACATTCACAGTGTGTATCATAAATTACTGTAACGAAATCTCTCCTGGCATCTCATACATTTTAAGAATAATTTTTAAAAATACCATGCATAAAGAAAACTGACAAGATGATAAGCAGGTAGAGTAATTTTTTTAACATTGACAACTAAGTAGATGATTAATAAGTTTCAAAATAATGCTAAAAGTTGCCAAGATGACACAAAATTGTTCCAAGCAGTCTCCCATGCTGTTTTCTCCTATTACTTTATGCTGTAGCCTTCTGCAAAAACATTGCATATTTCCCAGACATAAAGTACATGACAGAACAAGACCCTGAAGAAAATAATCTGAGTAACCACCAAGACAGCAACCCAGTATCTGTTCCCATCTACAGTCAGAACTGTTTTTTTTCCAAAATCCATTACTGTAATTCTATTCTAGAATTTTCACAGAAGCACAGAACCATTAAGGTGGGAAGAAACCTCTAAGATCATCAAATCCAACCACACCTATCACTAACATACCACTAAACCATGTCCCTAAGTAGAGCATCTATGTTTCTTTAACACCTCCAGGGATGGTGACTTCACCACCTCCCTGGGCAGCACGTTCCAAGGCTTAACAACCCTTTCAATAAAGAAATTTCTCCTTATATCTAATCTAAACATCACCTGCTGCAACTTGAAGTCATTTCCTCTTGTCCTCTCAGCATTAACCCTGGAGAAGAGACCTACTGCCATCTCGCTACAACCTCCTGTCAGGTAGTTGTAGAGAGAGATAAGGTCTCCCCTGAGCCTTCTCTTCTCCAGACTAAACAATCCCAGTTCTCTCAGCCGCTCCTCATAAGACTTATTCTCCAGACCCATCAGTAGCCTTGATGCCCTTCTCTGGACACACTCTAATGCCTCTATGTCCTTCTTGTAATGAGGGGCCCAAAACTGAACATGGTATTCCATTTTTGATATTCATGTCTTCAAAACTGTACCTCAAATAGAACTTGAGCAGAATTAAAAAACAATAAATAATCAAGGTGACGTGGAATAACTGTCTTCCAGCTCTTCAACATCTCGGACTACAAGGCTTCCTAGATTTCCTACATCTGGGTACCTTTACCTGCTCAGAAACAAATAAGGCTGAGCTAAGCTTCACCACAATACAGAATGTGAGTGTGCCTTACTCTGTTAAATGAATAAAGGCTTTTATTGCCTAAACACCTCTGGCACAGACTGACACCACTGCATTCAGTACTAACCAAGGCTGCTCACACATTTTAACTCCAGACCAGTCACATAGAAGGGGTAAACAGAACTTGAGCTTGGTCAGGAATCCAAAAAACTGTCCCTTGCTAGATTACCTTATTGCCTCATATTCATAATTCACCTCTAGCTTCCCTCTTACTTTCTTGTACATTGAGCCAATTCTTAAAAAGGATGCTGTAACTTTTCCTGGTAACTTGGATGACACTATCACGTTACACCTTGCCATACAGGGCCATTAGCTTATAAATCCCAGGCACACACACACAGTGTCTGAACTTACTACTTTGTTCACTGTGTATTATTTATTTTAAACAAAGAATGCAAATATTTTTGTGTAACTAAACATATATCAAAGTAAAGCAACAAACTAATTTCATTTTATATTTTGGCTACATGTTTCATATCAGAGACATAATAACTACCTGAAACCATTTTAAATCAGTGTAAGAACAGATAACTAATAAATTAGAGTCATAGAACTTTCTTTAACATAAAATAAAATGCTTTGGCAATTTATTACTCTATAGAATGCAGCAATGAATCAAATGCAAAAATAATTCGTATTAGATATTTGTACATTTACATGCCATAAAGAATTGAAGGAGTACATATATCTTTACTGCAAGCCACATTGGTACTACTGAACAAACAGGTCATATATACACCAAGAATAGAAACGTCCTCATTTTCAGTGTAAGAGAGAGACTTTCAGGAAACAGAATTTAAATGAATAATGGGTACTAGGCATGTTTTTAAATAAGAAAATGTAAAATAATACTGTAATTGTCAAACTGTTGCCTCTCAGCAATCAACATATGCCATTTCTGACACAGAAATGAACTAGAGTGAGGCCCAATCACAAAGTAAACCTACATTATATGGAAAGCCTTTTAATGCCACAGAACAAAAACACTACAGATTCCAAAATAAATAACATGTAAGACTTAAGAACATCTTTATTAAGCACTAATAGTATGGCAAATATCTATAGTCATTTTACTATAAATAGATAATTTTCTTATGTAATTAGAACACTTTACTCAATTACCCCCTGCATGTTACATCTCAGACTCCAAGAATCTTCTATAAACTAGTCCTCCTTACCGTAACTGGGAGAGTATCCTTAAGTTACCATCTCATTCTTAGAGCATTCAGGTTAAACAACTGCTAAATAATGATTCTGAACGTAGAGTTTCTCTTAAAAATATTAATCTGATCTTTGAATCATTATCTGACCAACTCATATATTGTTGAATAAACATTTCACCTTTAGAGAAAAGTTAATTTCATGTTACATTAAAAAAGTTAAATCCACATTACATAAAATGTTGTCTCATTTTTTTTTCCTTCCCAGCAGAACAACTTACCTGTACACTGTCCTCCATTTGTGGGGTCCCCATAATATCCTGGCATGCAAGTTTCACATTGCTTTCCTGTTGTTAGGTTTTTACATTGATCACAGACATTACTGTTGATGCAGGTGCTGTGGCCATTACACTGGCAAGCTAGAATACAGTATTTTAAAAATCATTACTAAATTGCTCTTGCAAACAAAATCATTCTTATGCAATTACAAAATTGGGCTAGAAGGTAGTTCTGAGTTTAATTCTGACTAATGACCAGCATACATATTTGTCCTTTGACACAGAAAATCTTTCAAATGGTATTGTGACAAGACATGAATTCACATGAAAGATCACAGAAGCTGACTATCAATTCATGGAATGATTTTGGCTGGAAGAGACCTTTAACGTCATCTATGTGGTGACATGCGAGTTTAAGGTGTGTGAGAAAGGTTCTTTTGCCATTGCAAGCAACTGAATCCAGAGGCCTTCTAACTTTAATATGCTGCCCAGTCACTCAAGAAAAGTGTTAAAAGGCAGTAAGTCATCAACTGAGACCAAATGAAAACCCTCACACCTACATGTCGTTTGCTGTGAAGCATTTGAAAGACTACTGTGATGGAGAACATCAACAACACACTCAAACTTATCTCTACTGAGGAGAGAGAACTTAGAAAAAAGTTAACCAAAGATAGTCTTATATTTAACAGTTCTGGTCCTCACACTAATTCTGTTTTACTAAGGGGTTTATAAAGACATCAAACAGCTTCAGTCCCTGCTCACTGCAGTTGGCTTTGGTGAAAGTAAAAAAAACTGGACTCCTACTGACTTGTTTGTTTTAAATACTTGAACTTAAAAGCACAAAATTGGTTTCAGTCAAACAGCAACACTATAAATCACTGATCTTGCACCACACCTCCATTCCAGGGCTCCATATTTTGGAGAAACTCCAAAAGCACTGATAACTACTGCAGCAAAATCACCATGTGAGTTCTGTCAGAATCACTGATCCTGCTGCCAGGATTTTGCTGAATGACCAAGAGTTTTTGAAAGATGACCTTCCTACAAAGTGGGACCTCAGAGCTCATACCGCTCAGCAGATTAGCAATTTGTCAATTACAGCAGCTTGTCAAACATCAGACTATTTCAAAAATGTCAATCCTTTGCTTGTGAAGGGTGTGTAAGACTCAGACGACAACTATCGTAGTAAGATTATTTTTTCTTTTTAATTTGGATTTTTAATCTAAATGTCACAGTGACAGGTGTCTTGGATTAAAAAAAAAAAAACCCAAACAAAAACACCCAAGAAAGCTTTTCACTGCATGATTGCAAGTTTTAGGCTGGTTTAGATTTTAGTAACTTAATACATTTACAGCCATTGCCAGGCTTAGCTCATAAAACATTAAACCACCCAACTTTACAAACTCTTCCTTCTTCTGTAGCTACACCTACAGAACCTTGTCAACAAGTCAAACAGTTCTATGCCAGTGGAAAAGAAGTTTTCTCACTGTCTTGACTAAATATCCTTAGAAATTGTAAGACTTTTTTGTCATAGAATCATAGAACAGTTACAGCCGGAAGAGACCTTGGAGATCATCAAGTTCAGCCTTTGTCCTAGCCCTATTAACTTGCTAAATGATGTCCCCCAACACAACATCTACCTGTCTCTTAAACACCTCCAGGGATGGTGACTCAACTCCCTCCCTGGGCAGCCTGTTCCAATGGCTGACAACACTTTCAGTAAAGCCATTCCTCCTAATGTCTAGCTTGAACCTCCCCTGGTGCAATTTCCATCCATTTGCCCTTGTCCTATCACTCTCCCCTAGGGAGAGCAGACTAGTCCCTGCCTCTCTACAACCTCACTTCAGGCAGTTATAGAGAGCCATGAGGTCTCCCCTCAACCTTCTCTTTTCGAGGCTAAACAGGCCCAGATCCCTCAGTCTTTCCTCATAAGGCTTATGTTCTAAGCCCTTTAC
>VWZO01022187.1:125978-138015 GCA_013396975.1 Bucco capensis | reverse complement strand
GGGTTTGGAATCAGAGTTGTCCTTCTCCTAGGATGTCTGCCAGAAGGCTAATGAGCTCATCCTACCCATACAAGGATTATAGGAACATGGGTTTCACTCCCCACACTTTACCGTGGGTAATGAGTTTAATGCTCCCTCTGCCGTTGGCACAGTTAGCGCACCAGGGGCCACAGAAGACCCCAAGTGATTTTCATACTGTGCCTGTGGCCTTACAGAACTTCATGGAATTGGCCTTGACCCAGCGATCCAGCCTGTCCAGATCTCTCTGCAGAGCCTCCCTACGAATACTGAAATTTTAGACAACTGTGGTGTCTTCCAGCAGGCAGTTTGCTGTTCTAAAGTTTGTTGCCTTTCTCAAAAGAAGCTACACAAAACTACCAAGCTCCACTGAAGCTCCATTTTGGGTTTTGTTTATATGTCTTGCACATTAAATAACTTAAAGCAAATGTTAAACAACAAAAAAAATGCAGTCCAATAAACCAAAAGTAAAAACAGATAGTACAGTACATAAATGCTCCATTAAAGTAATCTAAGATGGTTTAATTAAGACTGTACCATAACGTAGGGAAAATATTTCATGCTGATAAGTCTTTAACTAGTGAGTATTGATTAATAAACTTGCTATTCTTCCTAATGCTTAGTTTTGCCTTTTTTTTTTTTTAGTGTGTATGTTATTTAAATGATAGTTAAAGAAACCTTAATCAATTTTTTTTATTGTCAATTTTAGGTTTTAGCAAGTCATAAAACTTTCTGGTCATATATGGTAGTTCTTAATTTTTACATTTTAAGGCAATGAGAATGGATTTTTAAATCAAATTTTAAAAATATAGACAATAAAAAATACAATCCACAACTCACATGGCACATCATTTAAAAATACCTAAATTCCTAAAAAAAAAAACCCTATCTCACTGGGAAAAGTGAAAAGTCAGAGAAATTGCACAATTCAACAACTTTGTGGTACAGTGAGGTGCAATCAATCTGGAGATATCAGTATTAAATAATTAAAATATTAGTTAAACTAATGGATACTGCAATGGCCATTTAAATGAGAACTCAGAGTTAAATTTTAAAAAGTTGCTTTTTTCTTTAAGTGATTTTACTGTACCTCACTGGAAACAACAAAGTAATTTTCCTCACACACACAAATATGATTTAGCTGAATCTTCAGTGATGCTCCCCTGAAAATAAGCAATTTTATGTCTAATTTTCTTTTGACCTCTGCGTTGAAATGGTTGCTGATGCCAACAATTGTTCATAATTATAGTTTTAAGAAAATACTTAATACTAGAAAAATCTATAAAAAGGATATCTGCATTACAATCTGGATCTACTGTACTTCATCTAGTTTTAAACAAACTAGTTAGAATCAATTCACACTGCTTTACAGAGGGGAACTTTAGGCTTTAAAGACAAGCTTGAGCTCACATTCTACCTAAACTACTCTTCTTGTGAGAGGAAATGCCAAAAGCATTTATTATTTTTTCTTTTAATATATGGTATTTGCCATTTTATTTATAATAATAGCTCAGTTAACACACAAATCTGATTCAGTAGACAAACTAACAAACTATATATTCAGAAAGTATTTTGGAAAAACATCTCATGCAAATATTTTTATTACTCCAAATAATGACGTT
The DNA here is from genome assembly GCA_013396975.1 of Bucco capensis. Taxonomy (NCBI): domain Eukaryota; kingdom Metazoa; phylum Chordata; class Aves; order Piciformes; family Bucconidae; genus Bucco; species Bucco capensis. The sequence goes on along the minus strand of VWZO01022187.1, from coordinate 136,375 downwards.
AATTTCACATGCTTAAACAGAGAAACAGCTCTTACTTCATGGAAGGATATCTTACCTGGACACTGGATAAAAGACCACTCATAACTTTTCTCTTTTGGACAGATACTAGCATCAAGCACCATCTCATTAGAGTGCATGCCAACAGGCTTCATTGGGCCTCTTGATGATCCTTCCAAACACTGGCCTTTTCCAGTGTTACTGGGATCGTTACACCATCCGCATCCAGGCTGCTCCAGACACTGCCCACACGTCCTCAGTCCAGAGCAATTTTGAGCTTTATTACATGGAATACAAGATTAATGCAAGAGGATTTTTGTTTGATGGCTTGGTGTGTTGCAACACTGAATCAAATTAACACCAGAATCATCTGAATATTGACCACTATGGGTCCTTGTCTCTTCTCCCATTAACAGTGTAGATAAATTTTAAAAGCATACATGAACATCAGGAAGAACCTATCAGGAAGCCCTAAATAGTGTAAGTTTGTTTTTAAGGTTTATGGGGTTTTTTTGTAGGATGCTCACACGGCTTCTACACAATTATAACCTCTAGATTTGGCTACGCTGCAGCCAGGTCACTATATCCAACTGAAGTTCACAGCAACCTGGACCACTCTTCTCCATAAAGGCAATACTTGAATTTTAGTGTATACTAAGCAGAACAATTTTACTTCTAATTAAATAAACTGACAGCAGAATAACACAGTCTATTCTGAATTTGGTACCTGTTACAATTGTTTAAAAGTAATGGAAGTCTGTCACAGAAAAAAATACTCCAGAATTCTAAAGATACATGCAGATATCAAGACAACAGGTAGTTAAGAATCTGAATGAGATCTCAAATGACCTTAACAGTGCAGAAAAATGGACCATGAGCTCTTGCATCATTAGACTTGGGAGAATCCAGATAGGAGGAAATGTTTCAAGTTTCACAAATATGGAAAAAGGGAGGGAAACAAAAAACCAACCCTCAGCTGTTCTTGGAAATCAACGTCAGTCATATAATAAATCCGTTTTAATCCAGATCTCATCAGATCTGATGCTGAATGATAACAATTTTGGGTTTTGACTACATTACAAGATCAGCAGAAAAATAAAGGCCATCATTCTCTACTTGCTGCTTGCCCTTTCAAAGATGCACTTTAAATGATCCAAACAATTCTCATGCTGCTATTTGTGAAGATAGGAGAAAACAGCTCCAAAATATCAGCTGCACTGTTAAAATCCTCACATACTCTCTGTAAGTGGCATTCAGCTGAAAAACTGAAGAGAGCTAACTGAGAAGTTATTGTTTATGGAAGAAAGGGATATTCAAGCAGAATATGTTTTCCTTTGAAATTCTAGAGGTGGTCTAAGATTGTTCAACTGTCAGCTATTCAATCAAAAGCCATAATGGATGGAAGATGTGGGGAAGAGTGGAATGCAACTTCTTGGCAAGCAAATATTAAAATGACAAAATGTCAGCAATAAAACAAGTGTAAAAATAAATGTGAAGTTCTCAGTTGTATTTTTTGTTATAAATCATACACACTTGGGCTAAGTTTGAGATTTTTTTCATTCAGAGTAATACAAAAAAATCAGGAATCAGTCATTCAGAATAAATATAAAATTTAAAAAGTGGATTTTTTTAAGTTCCATTCTTCAAGTAAGTAGAAACACTACTCCTTGATAAGGGAAATCCACTTAATACTTCATTATTTCAGCAGTAATAATGATATCTCTACCTAATACAATTTTGAAGTTATTTAGATTAAAAAATGTCTGAACAATGTTTCACTTTGACCTTTTTTTGTTTAAATGCGAACAATCTAAAACTTTAAAAATCTGAAAAAAATCTACTTATGGACACAAAATCTTGTTTTATTTGTGAATAGAAAATAAACTTTCATGCAAAACTGCCTTTATACAATGATGAACTGGCACATTAATATAGCCTGAACCAGTCTGATCACACAGGACAGAAGTTTTCTGCACCTCTTTTACCAGCATGATGGCCTAACAGAGTTTCTTCTTTTTGCATGGAGAGTATAAACACTCTGCAAGGGCTAATAATCAGTATTTGCAAGTGAGAAGTATCTAAGGAAGACCAAGACCATTTGTTTTGCATCTGTGTTACAATATTCACAAGACTATTACTATCATTGTAACACAACTTTTATCCTTGCATACTGTGGTCATAATTGACTTCTTTGAATCTGACAAAACAAATCAGAACCTTAAAAACTCTGAATTCAGTTCATCTTTTTTTAATGACTTAATGTTGCGTAAGTCTAAGCTCTACATATTATTTATCTAACCTTAACAGTATTCTGTTCCAACTCATGGCCATTGTTTGACATGTTAACACTGATCATACAAACAATCATGGTATTTTTTTATTTGAAAACAATAAAAATGTTTAATCATAAAAGAACTGTCAGTACTTTATCTAGAAAATGCATAGACACTATTGACTGCTCACATTAGTAGCTATATAAGGCCATTCATTTGAAATAATTTTTATCTTTAGTCAACGTGCCAACATTTATTCCTATAGATGCACTTTGGAGTGGAAAAAAATACAACAGTATGTTTAATAAGATGAAGGTTCATTAAGATACTCACGGGAGCACGTGGCAGTTTGCCATTCTAGACACTGTCCATATGGGAATGAGATTATATAGGCATTTGAGTCAACACATCGTTTTGTACTGCTGCACCACATACATTCCATACCATTACTCGTGCAGTTAGAACACGTTGTTCTCAGGGAACATGGCTTTTTGCAGGGTCTGGCATTCTGGTTGGGACTGACTGGAAAAGAATCACAAATATTTATCATTTTGAATAGTTTGATCAGTTGATAGGCTGTGTTCCCAAGACACCAACAAATTTTGTAGTTTTGCACAGTCAATGCACAAAATAAATCTGAAGAGGAAATTTCAAGAACTTCATTTGCTCAACCTCAGAGCTATGAAGAGAAAGATAGGACACCTGGAGCATGAAGATGCTAACTTAAACTGTCCAAGTGACTATTTGTCACTTGTATAATCTTTATACACAAATAAACCTAAAAGATAGAAACAATAATTTTTGTTTTGTCAATCTTTTAGACCAGTAAAATGTTCAGTGAGACTCAGAAAGAAAACAGCAGCCTTGTTGAACAACTTCACAGACATTTTCCTGCTAAAATCACTGCTGTCGCTTATAAGACTTCTGGTGTAATAGAAACTAAGTTATGTAATCTAATTCACAAATAAATATTTGCTGCTTTAGGAATACTACTTGTTTTCTAGATTAAAGCTCCATCTTTCAAAGAATAATTGTTTTTATAATTATTTAATCCAAATTGTCCAGAAATCCCTCCTAGGCAAATGAAAACCCAAACAGCTGCTAATTATGACAGTAACTGCAACCAAGTTTGAGTGCTTACCAACAGGTTTTTCACACACAAGACCATCTGCCATTGCAGTGCATGGATTCGCTTTCAGACCTGCCACCTCTGCTCTTTCTAGGTATGCACAGAAGCCAGAGTCATTTGGCTCTCCAGGAAGCCACTGCAGAGTTGTATTTGTGAAAGGAGACATGTCATCCCAGCCCCAGTAGGAGATGTTGATCTTGCGTAAACCTACCCAAGGTGAAATTTTCTATGAATTGGAATGAAACAAACGCGAGATAGTTAGTTAAAATGATTCAAAGAGCTCAGCAGCAACAGCTTAACATTCTGAGAGAATTCACTATGTTCTTTTCTCACTTCATCTGATCAGTCATCATTCATGAAGTTTTTATCTTAACTGTTTGCTTCAGAAATATCAATGGTAATTACTTTTTTAAAAAATAGTAGGTAGATAATCAGTATTCCTGACCTCCCTGAAAGGTACTCCCTGTGCTTTCTTCCTCCATCCTATCAGTTGGAAGCATGATCAAACAAAAATAGCTACAGCAACTAACAGACTTAAACAGCAAAAACGAACTCATGAAAAACAGAAAATGACTAAGAAATGTTCCATTCCAAAAGCACTAATGCACTCTACGAGACTCTTGAAGAGCAACAAGAACATCCAACAAAAATGCCAAAACCCCTCTTGCATCTTCTGTATTTACTTCATAACTTCATTGCTATCCCAGGTGATCAACTCCCCAGGTGTCTGTTGGAGCTCCCACATTCTGGATCCAAGAAAGAACACGATGGAAGCAGTAAAAGCAGAACTTTGGCATCTGGAGAGGGGCAGATAACACATCTGTTGTCTTCTTTGTTATTTAGATGTCTAGATTGCTGTATATCTATGTGGTCCACAAGCATCAGAAGTGTTAGATATTTATGCATTTCTCTAGACATAGAATGCTAAGTATGCACATCAGGCACATATGAAAAAATGTCAGGGGCTTAGGCAAGATAAATTACTGAGAAACAGATCTAAACCAATTCTAAATGTCTACTTCAGGGCTGAGGAATTCTAGCCAAGAGAACCTTCAACGTATTACAGACAGTTTCTACTGCACTGCCAAATACATTTGGCCTCAGCGTCAGAATACAGAGATCCTATTCCAGCTATGGTGAAAAGCATGTCAGGCCAATAATGAAAACTGATGGTGCAGCAGTGACATTCGGAAAGAAATTCTTCTATTGGAGTAGGAGGGTGTCTCAGAACCCCTTTAATGATAACAAAGTCCTGGGGAGGATCATGAGTGCCAGAGCAGCCTTAAGAGATAGAAGTAACATCCTTAAAATGAAGGGCTTCTTGAAAAAGCAATAGCTATCATAGTCTTCATCATTCTTAGCTGTTGTAATACCTAGACAACTTATAGTCATCCTGTCAGATATCTCAAATTCCATATGTTCTATCTTTGGCTCTTTGCTAATGTAACACATCAAAATGCAGACCTGAACACGGATTAGCACACTACAAAACACACAGTATCAAAGCTATAACCTTGCAGGCTCACTGATGCTGCTCTGGGCACGCTGTTAGGAAGCCAGAAACAGACTATCCAAAACATTTTTTTTTAAATGTGGTAAATAGCTGAGAAGTAGGCCACAAAAATGTCCAAGGAGCTGCATACAGAATATATTCAATTATGTGGCATTAACTCTGATGTGGTGGACTACAGCTGGCAATAGCAGAGACTGCTTATTGCTATCACCAAAGTCTATCAATGACTACTGTTGCACTGCACAAAAGCCAACAGGAAAAACCTGACTAGAGAATAAGGGAAGTTCCACTTGTGACACCTGCAGTCACTAATGTGCTGTAACTATTAGACTAATTTCTTCACAAAAAAAACATAAATCTAGTCCTGAGGTTCACTCATAATAGCTGGGAGTCTCAAAGTGCTTGAGGAAAATGAGGGACTTCAAAGGTGCTGAGTAAGAATGCCAATCCACTTTCTTCTTCAGGCTTAAGAAATAATGCGAGTTGAGCACCCTTCACTTGAACTTTATGGTTGTTTCATTTCATGCAAAATGAACATAAGAAACTGATTCCTTTAATTCGAATATCTTGCCAAAGATGCTTCTGAAGAGGATCAGACAGGAAGGGAACCAGATTGCTTGTTCTCTGTACCCAGAAATCACTGATGTAAAATGCTAGTTCCCAAGCCTCTTGAGAAATATTGTTATCAAACAAGGTGGGTAAAAGACACAGTTTAAACCAACTCTTCACTTCACAAAAACACCTGCTGACATGAAATCACTCCAATGTTTTTCTTCTGAAGAATACCAGCTTCTTCATTGGAAGGATCAGATGATCTTTGCTCATCATAAAAGTGGGAAGAAAGTAATTTCTCAGAGTCCTGAAGACTTGTTCTTTCTTTCTCAAGGCCATTTTGTCTGGAATACTATCACTCACCATATTATGAAAAATTATGTATACTTTCAAATATTTCAAAAGTAAAAAAAAATCAGGATCCAAGGTATATCTATGACAAGTCCTGCTATACATTCTATACAATTCATTTTCAAACAACCTCAACAATAAACAAGCTTAATCAATAGCATTCTAAGTAAATCAGTTAAAAAAAAAAAAGGAAAATACTCAGACATGACCAAAGCAAAGTTTACAGTGAGGCAAAGCAATGCAATACACAGTAGGTGGCCAAATCCATCTTGGGAAAGCTTGTAATGGGCCTTACTAATGTTGTACTGAAGAATACAATCAAATATATCTTGAGAACTATTCCATAGCTTTCTCACACTACACTATTTAAAATTTAGAACCATTCTCTAGAATATGTTTCTCTTCTCATCTATTTCTTTCTGAGACAGTTCTTAAAATTCACAGCCCATCTTAGAAGCCATATACTTGTGCTTGAAATGCAGCTAGTCACAGTTTATCTGTTTTTACAGAACAATCTTTTATAATACTGACAACAAGTTGCCAAAAACCTTTTAAGTGAGAAATCAACTTCTACGCTAAGTTAGAAAAGATTCAGGAATTATTAAATTCTTAGACAAATTGCTGGACAGGGCTTTATTTTTATCTGACAGAACAGCAAAATTGCAATCATACAATGCAAACCAGTAGAATGTCATTCTGTACCCACATTTACAATCCTATTTAATTGAACATAAGGCAAGTTCTCAGCTGTTACAAGAATTTATTAAACATTGATCAATAACAACTTTAAAAATGTGCTCTTCACTTATTCTAAACCAATCAATTTTCTGTAGCAATTAGAAAATATGTTAGAAAGGAAAGTTATGTAAGCTTAACTACAGAGTTGACACTTCATATTAAATTCACTGTTTATACAGAAAATTTAAGTCTGACTAAGCTACTTTGAGATTTACAGTGAAAGAGATCACTTATAACATTTCTCTGTCACTCCTGCTGCCTCAGCACTAATTTAATGAAGGCTGAAAAATTTGCTTGATGAGTAAAGTAAGCATGTCTACCTTTACTGAATAGCCAATTACTACTGAGGCTCAAAATTTGCCTCTGTTTCTTAAGATAATTGTTGAGCAATTATATATCTCTTTCAGTTCGTATTTGTAAACACTTACCCAGGGAGTGACACGTTATAAGCAGTTGAAGCAAGCAAGCTTCATAGTTTAAATGTCTCAGTATTTATTACACACAAATGATGAAATCTAGATGTAGTAAGTCATAGCAGTCATGTATTAGATCATAACAACACTTATTACTCCTAACCTCTTCACATTTTGCTGTTATTACATTGGTTAGAAAAACATGTAAAAATCTGGCAAACTGAAAAGACTTCCCCAATTTCCATCTAAAGACCTTACAGCTAGTATTTCAGTGGGACTTGAGTTCAGATATCTGTGAGTTTTATTCTTTATAGAGGTTTTTTTCTTTCTCTTCTCAGGAATCCAAAGTGAGTTGAGCTCCCTACTTCCTGAAAGTAGTAAGACAGTTAAACTAGAAGTAAAACTTGTGGACAGTCAATGTAACAATGCTAATATAGAGATAAACTGAAATAATTTATTAGACTTCCAAAACCACAAGAGTAAAGTGGGACTGCTAGAAACTGTAGTAAAGAGACTAATTCAGAAAAAAAAAAAAAAAGAACAGTAGATGTCAGCTTCACTACCACCAAACATACAACAAAACCACAAAAACATACAGCCCTCTGAGAATAGTTTAAGCCAACAAGGAATAACATTGCCATGCAAAGCTCACTAATTAACTGCAACTTACACTCAGGCGTAATTTATAAAGGATGCTTAGCCCTGAGAAAAGTGAGTTAAAGGAAAAGTTGCAAACAGTTAATTTAATGAAAGGCATTGTTTAAAACTGTTCTCATCTTTGTTTATGCTTACTACACCAAAACTAATTCTTGGCAGAATTTGTTGCATGCTAACAAAAAGGTATTATTTTTAGTTAAATCCCACAGTTGTGAGAAGGCTCCCCAGAGAACTAATTGCACTTTTAAGTGAACATATATTTGAATATTAGCAGGAATAATTAATTAACCTCATATTGCTGTTTAAACTACTTTGCAGGAAAACTTGAATCTTCCTTTTCATAACATTTTGCTTACAGGCCAATAAAAATCTAAGAAAAAATACCAGGTGTCATTTGGCTTTATTTAGTACAGGAACCTGCAGCCTATCCACTGTGATAATTTGGCATAAAGAATTTCATCTATTTTCAACGAAAAATACACATAGATTTTATGTTACTAGCAATAATTTTAGAACACATCTGCAAATTCAACAGTGTTTTGACTTCATACTACAAAGTGGCTTTTTTATCCCTTTCTTTAGTACCAAATGAATCTTCTCCTTTAAAAGAAGGCAATCTATTGATTTCCAATTTAGTATAACAGTAAAGAGAAATTATTGAAATACAATGAGGTCTGGACACAGTTTGGAGACAATGGCAACCTCCTCACTCTGAATTCTTCTAAAATATCGAAGTATTGTATTATTTGTCCCAGAACAAAGACTGTTTATTTGAAAACAACCTACAAAGTCTCACGCTGTTTCTATGAACAAAAAAGAATTCCTAAGTCCTTCCAGGCTACAGTATTCTAGGACACTATTTTAAGTTTCTAAACCAGACACTATTTTAAGTTTCTAAAACACACAAGAGCTACCAAAGTTGTTTTTCTTTTATCAGTAGAAGAATATCAAATAAAGCAGTAACAAAAATAGATGCATACTCTTACTTCAAATGTTGATCTGACACATTCACTAATCCTGAAAGCTTTTATTTCACGTAGGTGAAAGATTTGAAAGCTTTTGATATTAACCACACAAGTCAAACTCCACCACAGATAACACAGATGAAAGACACTTTACAGTTGCTCTGACTACATTTGTGAACAGCACGCCACTACCTGTTACAAAAACAAGTCATCTAAAATGAAATCACACTCCTTAAATCATTGTGATTGCAGTTTGAGAGGAAAAGGTGGACAAAAGAAAATCCAGAATTTTCAGAGAGCCTCTTTCACACATGAGAAGACATTTAGGCTGTCTCACAAAGTAAATATGACTAGACAGATATGAATGAAAAAAATATTTTTTTTCCTAAATGCCACTGAAAACACCAGGATAAGTTGCAGTAGCATTTCATTAGAGAGTCTGATTAAAAAAATAACCATTTAACCTAAAAAAATACTTTTAAAGTGCATACATTTGTCTACAATTGCATAAACTGTATTGTGAGTTATCTCAGAATTACATCACCACATTGGCCCAGGACATACTTCATTTCAATACAGATATGCTCTGCAGGATATCACCTTGTAGCAGTTCTAAGCTCTGAAATGTAAGAAAAATCTAGCTTCTAAACACTAAAAAAACCCCAAAACAACAACAACAAAAAACCCCAAAACAACAACAACAAAAAACCCCAAAACAACAACAACAAAAAAACCCACCCTCCTATTTCTCATCTACATCTTAGGCCAGTCAGGTAATATCAGTCATATCGATACACTATAACACACTATTAGATCTGAAGGCCTCCTGTGCAGTAGTTTAACAGGAATTGGGGAATGGGGGAAAGGCAGCAAAAATAAATAATCAAAGAAATCATTGCCACTTGTGATTTTGTTGTTTTGGTTTCAACATTTTCAACATTATCTCATATCAAAAGCTGGACAGACAGAATGTGTTTCAAGGCTGCAGTAAGTACAAAATCAGGGGAGATCTTCCAACGCAGAAGAATTACTCTCTCTCTCTCTCTTTTATTAGTAAATAATAGAAAATATGTGTCTTTCCAGTTAAAAAATTTTGCTCTGTCTAGGTCCTACATTTATTGGGAAAAAACCCAAAAGACGTAAGTACATAACCTATGTTTGCACCTCCTTCTTTAAATGGAATACTCAAAAGGGTAATATAGAATATTTTGATTTGTAGCGTATGTCCCTGAACTCTTGCATTCAGACTTAATCTAACACAAAGGCATTCTTAACTGCTGCTTCCTTTGTATGTGTCTCAATCTGCAACATAACTTCGCAAACCATACACTAGGTACTTTTCCGTTAACTGTAAAATCCTAAGCTACTTAAAAAACAGGAGTTTTATACAGAGCAAGAAATGCACATTCTACAAACCAAAATATACACTTTTTAAAATGTCCTTGGCTAAGTAAGATGAGCTATTTGCTTGTAATGGAATCTTACTCTGCTAAGACATCCCATCTGAGTGGACATTGTTGAGTTTGACACCTTTTGAGCATAAATACATTTCTTATACGCGTACAGGTGGTGTGGAGTAGGCTTTCCAATAGTTTAAACACAGCAATCAGCATTTGAACATTTAAGTGCTAGAAATCTGAACCTGATCACCCATTGACAGATAATTAATCTTCAACTTCCCTTTGTCCCACAGTTAAATTCATATGGATTACTTTCCTAAGGAATATTCTGATGGCAACTTCCTCTATTGTCAGAGTTTCAGCCCTCTACCTCCCCCCCCCCCCTTATAACCAAATCTTCACGCCTGCG
>VWZO01022187.1:75963-125869 GCA_013396975.1 Bucco capensis | reverse complement strand
AACACAGAGAATGCCACACAACCCCTGCCCACTAGAGTATGTCCTGGAGCACCACGTCTACACGTTTCTTAAACACCTCCAGCGATGGTGCCTCAACCACCTCACTGGGAAGGCTGTTCCAGTGCCTCACCACTCTAACTAGTTCCTGGCTTAATTTGGTGCTGTCACACAGGGAATTTCCACAGGATTCACGTACCAGTACAGCTCCTCTGTGACCCTTTGATCCCACATACCAGTTACATAAGGAGCTAGGGTTCTTGGGAGAAGAGCATACCTTTTCAGTACTTCCCTGTTCTCAACAGCTTGAGGCCTAGCTACTCACCACCCAAAACCAAACCTGCAAGCCAGGATGTTTTTCTCTGTGACAATTACTTTGTCTTGTTTTGATTCCTCCTCTCCCAGTTTATTGAAAAGGGCTTGGGATCTCCCATATCTGCATTCCAACCACTCCTGAGTCACATCTTGAAAACAAACAGTAATCTGTAACACTTAATCTGGGAAGAGAGACACTTGGGAATTCCTGTGCCATTAGCTTTAAACATGAGACTTCCTTAATATCCTACACACCACTTAGATCAGTCTTTAGCACCATGCTACCTTTCTTTGAAGAAACAAGCTTTTCTCTCTTTGGACAAATCCCTAAACCTGATTTCTCAAAGCAAATGTAATTCACATAAGCATCAAATACAGGTACTCAAGTTACCTGAAGTGTATATTTCTGTATTTCATCCAGAACAAATTCCACTTCTTTTGAGGTTGTTAATGAGGCAAGATTCCCACTTAAATTGTAGCAGTACAGTTTGGCATTGTCATAGCTTTCACGACTAGAATTTATGCGGAGGCAGGCATCTCCAATGTGACTCCATCCTTCCCCACACAGATGAGCTAGTGTAAGAAGCAGACCATTAAAGCTGATTTGGGGAAAAAAATAAAAATAACCCTTTTTAAAAGACCTAAAGGAGTCGGAATTTAATCCTCCTGAGACCGTAATTCAAAATACAACCCACACTAAATCTCCGTTTTCACGGCACCTAAATTCTAAAATATCTAAAGTATTATATTAAATGGTGCATTTTTATGAAAAGAAACATTTAGCTATAAAACTATTTATAAGGTATATGCTAAGTTTCAGTGTAATGATATAATTACACTATTGTTTCCCTGTATTCACATCTGAGAACAATTAAATATTAAAAATATTATGTACATAACTAATAGTGCTTTAACCAATCACTTTACCTATTGTTACATAAACTTTCAAATCTGAAAACAACTGCCCTAGAATGAAGAGATCATAACTTTATCCTATCTTTGCATTTAGAGGTGCCTAAACAAATGCAACCAAAATGAAAAGAAATTCAGGTAACATCTTAGAAAATATTTCATTTTCAACATATTTCAGCACTACTCAGATTCAGATAACTATTAAAAGACAAGTAATTTAGAGCAACTCTTCTAGTTAATCTTTAGAAAGATTACACAAAAGCAGTTTTAAACTGCACAGAAAAAAATTATTTAAGTTATTTAATGAATAACCTCTGTGAAAAAATACTGTGTTCATTAACTTCATTAGGACATAAAAATCAAATGGAAAAAGGGCTGATATCTAACATATATACGGTTATGAATATGAATTACAGAATAAATATTATTTCAAAACATTAACAGTCACCTTCTGAGAACATTTTACAATAGCATCTTAATAGTCACTGCTTTCATAGTATTACCAACATTAGACAATCAAGAAGGTATATATTAGGCCCTATCTACACAGGAAAACTGAAGTATAATTTATGAGATAAAACCCCAGGTAACAAAAATAACAACGTCAGTGAATATGTAACAGCACGGGACTCAGTATGACAGTTTAGGTCTGCACTCTTATCCCCACAGGCTAGAACTTGTCACTGGCTTGTGCAGAGGTACACGCCATTATGCCTTAACTAATCTTATTATCTATCTCTCCTAACAAGATTAAAAGCAGCATTGATATACCAATCAGTGATATAATTACATCTGTATTCACCTGCACAGGCACAGCCAGGCAGGGAGAGTCAGCACAAGAAAAATAAATTCAGCTCTACTAATTGAACAAATATTCTTTGGCAACAGTGGAAGAGATTTACTCAGTTTTGAAATCAGCTATAAAAAAGCAGTGTCAGCTCTCCACAGCCCTTACCAGGTAGCGCCTGGCACTCCTGCTGCCGCTGGTCCCACTGACAGTTCAGGTGGAGCGAGCAGCTTTTGCAGCTGGTCAGTTTATTGCAGATCTGTTCATTCCTCACATGGCATTTGGTGTAGTTTTTAACTGACTATAAAAATAGAACAGACAAAACAGCATCTCAAACATATGTCAAACTATTGACAAACCAGAAGACAAAACTGAAACACACAGCAGGTGGATCTCTCCCAGAAAAATCACAGCCACCTAAAAGCTAGGCTGACTTTAAACCCTTTGTCACGATTCCATTAGCAGTTCCAGAGCGTACTAAATGCATCTCAAGAGCACAAATCGCCCCAGTTGTGCCACACAACTAACTTTAGGTGGGTCAGACAGTACTTTGAAGATGTTACTTCCCCATACAGAGCCCAGGAAGAACTTAAATAACTAAACTAAATCTCTGTTTCTTCGTTAAGTTATATCTTCTCACAAAATTATTTCATTCTATGTAGGTTAAAGCAAGCAAGATAATCAGAATATAAGAAAATGGCACAAGATGCAGGTACAAAATAATTACACATCATTGACTGAAGGTGCAAGAATATGTTCTACTTTGTTTTATCTGGATTAAATAAAATAAAAACAGGAGCTAAACTACAGTAATAGCAAAACACAGGGATTTGTCAAAAAATTCAATCATGCTTTTCTAAAGGTTTACCGGCAAACCTCTATGCAACATAGCTAGTATAAATTTTAGAGAATCTACAGGATTCAAACAGCAACATAAAGCTAGGAATAACTTTATTTTAGGTACCTTAGTATACAAGAAAAAGAGTAAATACTAAAGGAATTTTTATGTGGGTTTTTTGTTGGGTTTGGTGGTGTGTTGTTGTTTTGTTTTTTCCTGGAAACTGAGATGTGGCTTTCCAAGTTAGTCATTTTGAATACAAATCTTCTTTTTCCTCCTTAAGAGGAAAACACATACTATTGATATCTTATTTAATAAACTGCCCCAAAACTTCATCTAATTCATCAGCTTATCCCTGAGCCTCTGTCTACTAACAATTTCAAGGTAATAATCTATTCAAGACAGCTCTATACTCATGAACAGTTGAGGAAGGGACCTCTGGAGGTCATCTTGTCCAAGCCTAACAACCCTTGTCTCTAAGAGGTTCATTCATGCAGAATAACAAAAATGGATTGCATATGTATGGCTTACATGACAACTTTGTTGTTCTCCTTTCTAATCTCCTGGAGTACAATAAAGCACATGTAAATGGGGTAATACAACAATAAGGTACACAGTTGTTAGTACTGGAATGATGATGAGATAGGGCATCAACCTACTGCAGTCAGAAGAGAAGACAACCAGCCTCCTATTATTTTTTTTTTTTTTTAAGTCCTGAAATAATGCAATTGTTAAAATGAATTTTCAATTTCACACAGGATCAGCTTCATTCCTGCTGAAGAACACTACTGGTTAGGGAATTGTTTGTTGCCTTCACTGGATCAGATGCCCATCATATTACGAAACGTACTCACTATTTTTCTGGTCTATAAAAAGGCTACTGTGAAGCAAAAAGGAGAGAAACAGTTCTAGAAGGCATCTACACCGTGGTACAAAACAGAGCCAAAGGCAATGCCATAAAGTAATAGACTGTCTGTCTAGACCAATAAATGCATACGAACAGTAAAGCACAAAAAGCCTTTGGTACAAACTCATATGTAGTTTCACTCAGTCATGATGCATATTCACAAACTGCTTGAGAGATGCTTTAAAGTGAATTTTAGAGTACAAGCAACCATCATCTGCTCATTTACAATATCTCAATATTCCCTTAAAATACTTCATGATTGTCCTGGAGTGATNTTTATCTCTTTCATACTGTTGTACCATTTAAATTTAGATAAAGCTATTCTTAGAAATTCACTATCTGCTTGCCTGGTGCTGTTATCTTATCATTGTAGTCCCCAATATAAGGGGGAGAGAAGGCATTCTGAGAAGTCTTCTCAAAAAGATTGTTCTTTTGACCCTAGCAAATCCTCAGCTTCTGGTCAAACCAGGACAGATGACAGTCAAAATCCTTAAGCATTGTTCTTGAAAGTTGCATACTCTTTAGTGATAATACATACAGACTGCCATTTTCCAACGAAACTATTTGTTCTATTACTTTCTAATCATTAAGCTTGTTGTGTGCTGGTTATTTAATGTTTAAAATAAAATTCAAAGTACTAGTGACTATTCTGTAATAATGTTCTCTCTTGCATTCCCTTATTCCCAGCACTTATTTCCCTTAAATCCAATTTAAACACTGCTTGCCTGAAAATCTCATTAGTCCAACGTAGATGTGAATCCAATAGGTAATTTATATTAATATGATATTAAGGTTATAACTTAAACTACCAAACCCAATGAAATTCAGAAATATGACAGCCCATCTGTTACTTAAGTTCCATACTGCTGTACGATATTTATAACGTTTACACACCAAAGAATGAGTAAATCATGTTACATATAAAGTTTCCCACTTACGTCTGACTTAGGATTTTTTAGTACTGATGTTGATATGGTGGTGTACAGGCTTGTGAACTACAGTGATTTTCTCCATATCCACTGTAGAATGAAAATATTACAGTAGTTCATCTTAGAATTTTGGAAATTGCTATTAAATCATGTACCTCTGTCTTCCTCTTGGATTTTTCAGGTTAACAGTGTGGTTTGTCTGTAAATTATTAATCTAATAGATTTACTATTTATTCCAATGTCTTACTATTGGGTACTCCATAGTCTTAAATTTTCTTTATTTTCTCCAAGGTAAATTTGATTCTATTCATAATTACTTCTACTACTTTACACATTTCTCCTTGACTATTCTTTGAATCCCTCAAATATCCGCAAAATGCTATGATTATTACTGGTATTAGTATAGCATCCAAGGACTCCCATCATGAAAGAGAAGTGGTGCAAACTTTTAAATAAAAAAAAAACCAAAACACAAAACAATGATTCTTGCCTTCAACACACTGGGTAAAAAAATATTTAACAGTGTAGAACTATAGCTCAATATGAACCATCATCTAGTACCCTATATTCCACAGCAAGATGCTTTTTATCACAATCTTCTTGGGTTCTACATTGTTTAGTTGTATAAGAACGTGGCATATTGCCACATTCAGATACAAAACACTTAAATCATATACCAATTTGGCTGTATTAATGTTACTTAGATCAACTGGGGCTTTATCATATTGCAAAAATGCAGTACAAGAATACTTCAACTGTGCTTCTTCCCAACATAGTCTCTCCAAACAAGAAAAAAAAAACAACAAACAACACACATATACTCCACTTGAAAGCACACATCAGAGACCATACTCTGACCAAAAAAGCATTGCATTCTTGTGCTATGGCTTGGTGTTCTTGATCCCAACTGATTAAGTGTTCTCCATTTATTCTGCCCTCCTTTATGTCTGTTTGTTGCTTTATATATTTATAACAAGTTTAATGTGAAGTTTCAGAGTAAGAGCTAAAATTTTTAAGGAAGTGTTTCTTGGTTTTGTTTTGGGGTTTGTTTTTTTTTTCAAATTTTTTCCAAGCACTTCTATGGTTTTGGAAAGAAAACATTTTCTCCCAATCAACATTTTTCAAGTAAACTTTAGTATTATATTACTGTTGCATTTCAAGTCTTCAAAGTACTTTTCAATTCCTTGCTTACTCTTCCATGCTACTACCTCAAGAAAAAAGACACCCTTCAGAGGTGCAACTTAAAATTAAACTAATCTGTACCTCAAAGTTTTGTTGGTTTGGGAAAAGTTTTTTTTTGGTTGGTTTGGGGTTTGCTTTTTTGTTTGGGTTTGTTTGTTGTTGTTTTTTTAAATAACCTAGAAGGTAAAATTGTAAAATTAACATCTTTTCCTGAGAATATTTCCATTACAAAATATATATATAGTTAATTTTCTGAAGAATACAATCAGCATGGGAGTAGCATTCTCACAGGATGAAAGAAGAGATAAATCGTTTTATGTGCAGATGTACAAAGTGAATAGTTTCACAAACATTTTAAGCTTATCCACATCTTGTGGTTTTCCTCTACCAAGCAACAGGCAAAATGCATCCAAATCAGTGAGGACAAGGAAGATTCTTAGGATATTATAGAGTACACATAAGTGCCAAAGTGCAAGATCAATGCAATAGACTTCAGGGCAGTGAACTCCTAGTAGAAGTCAACGCAATCTAATCCACACAAATCAGAAATATAATAAACGTATGACATAGGACATTTTTAGAAAATGCAAAAGGAATGATGTCAGACAGAGAAGCTAAGGGGAAAAAAGGCATATATAAGCATAACAGAAAACTGTTTCTCCCAATTTTAGAAGGAGTGATATATAGTGCTTAGAGGGACACATGCAACACTATCAGGCTTTAGAAGTCAATCAAATTATTCCTTTTAAAATTTGCATCTTTGATGCAGACATCCAATGAATGAGAGGAAGAAGAATAGTTCTATCAGTGACGCTTCCTTCTTTGTGACAAAGTCTCACACAACAATCTATGTTTCAAAGCTGGCCATGAAGATGATTAAAGGCTTGGAGGGAAAGTCACATGAGGAAAGGCTGAAATCACTTGGCCTGTTCAATCTAGAGAAAAGAAGACTGAGGTGGGATCTCAGAGCAATTTATAACCAGAGAGGGAGGAGTGGGGGCTGAACTCTTTTCTTTAGTGAACAGTGACAGGACACAAGGGAATGGTATGAAGCTGTCCTGTGGGAGATTCAGGATGGATGTTAGGAAAAAGTTTTTTACCCAGAAGGTGGTGGAGCATTGGAACAGGCTCCCCAGGGAGCTGGCCATGGCTCCAAATCTTGTGGAGTTTAAGAAGCACCTGGACAATGCCCTTAGTCACCTCGTGTGACCTTGGGGTTGTCCTGTGCCTAAATGGGAGTTAGACTTGATGATCCTTGTGGGTCCTTTCCAACTTGGGTTTGTTCTGTGATTCTGTGTGATTCTGTAACCCTGGACTAGATCCAAGAGACTACATGAAAAGCTTGACAGAGTACCGTCTTGAACTACTCCACATATTTTAGGCAAATTGCTTCCCAGTTGGAAGAGACATGAAAAACACCCCTCAATATTTGTATCAGATACAATGGAGTCAGCTAAAACTAGAGTATACAGTAGTACACTCACTTATGTGAGTTTTCACATAAGAAAAAAACCCCAGCTTTCTAGTACTGAAATGACCCAGACCTCCAGAATGACCTAGCATCAGATATGAGTATGATATATACCTTGATGATCCATTCGTCTGCAGAGCAGTCGATATAGTGTTTTGTTAATGTACTAATCCACATCAGATGGTGAACACAGGCAGGTATATGTGTATCATTAATGCATTACTACTGCTTATGAAGTCCACCTGTCCAAACAGACTTACTTCAGAGAAATTTCCATATTTTACAGCCCTTCCAGTCAGCAGAAAAGTCACTGCTTTGCAAAATATCCATGATCGTAAGATCAATGCCAAGCTGATTGCCAACATAGCTTTAGTATGCTGGCCAGCTTCCATGAAGCAAAAGCAACAGATTCTAAAACACTATTGTCTATTTCATCTGCAAATTCTGTGACCTAAGTCTTAAATCAAGGCCTTTGTATAGCTGCAAAAATGAAGCTTTCTCCTTGTGATGTTTCTGAGTTTACAGCTTGTTATCCCTTATTACCATCACAGTACTGTCACAACATCTCCATTTTGCAGGCCTAGTCCAGAACTAACAGTCTATGAAAATGAATCATCAGCCTGATCCATTCCATTTCTCCACATGGTGCCATTCTGTTGATGCTATTTTGGTGGGTCTATTGTGATTACTGCAAAATTCTGACTCCATCTCCCAGCCAACACACTAATCTTGCAATAGCCACCTTCAACTTCTAACAGTAATTCTTCAGAAACCATTTTGATTAAATTTCACTATCCCTTTCTTTATTAACTCCACTAATAGCCTTCACTATTCACTTCAAATCCTGAATAAGAGATGGGAAATGATAAAGAGGACTGGTGCATCAGTTGCTAACTAAGCCAACAATCTTGGTCACGAAAGGTTGTCTAAGAAGGATGTTGAACCAAGAAGCCTGTGTTGAAATACCCAGTACTCCACACTTATTACAGATGAAGATGGTCTGCTCCTTAGCAACTGTTCCTTGCTTAAGAGTTGAAAACCAGTTAGAAAATTGGCACCTAATATAGTACAACGTGTCAGGAAAAGAAGAGCCCTTGAAGATCACAAAGGAAACTAGTCATTAGCGCCTGGAATGTGAAATCCCTCTGACAGACTTACAAGGTACAATCATACAATTGTCAGGGTTGGAAGGGACCTTAAAGATCATCTAGTTCCAAACCCCATGCCATGGGCAGGGACACCTCCCACTAGATCAGGTTGCTCAGAGCCCCATCTAGCCTGACCTCTAAAAACATCCAGGGATGGGGCTTCCACTACCTCTCTGGGCAACCTGTGCCAGTGTCTCACCACCCTCATGGTGAAGAACTTCCTCCTAACATCCAACCTAAATCTACCATCCTCAAGCTTATGTCCATTACCCCTAGTCCCACTGCTGCCTGACATTCTAAAAAGTCCTTTATCAGCCCTCTTGTAGGTCCCCTTCAGACACTGGAAGGCCACAATAAGGTCTCCTCGGAACCTTCTCTTCTCCAGACTGAACAATCCCAACTCTCTCAGCCTGTCCTCACAGAAGAGGTGCTCCAGCCCTCTGATCATCCTCATTGCCCTTCTCTGGACACATTCTAGGACATCCACATGGCTGCTGATGAGCTTGTGTCTGCACTGCTTTTATTAGTAGTGACAAGCTACAAATGCCAGTGATTAGAGCTTTCTGTGGTCACTCTGAATGGGCAAGGTTTGAGTCACAGCTAATCTAACTTACACCTTAATTTGTCTGTCTAGGGAACAAGACTGATTTGCACTGTGTTCAAACAAGTAAGCAAGCTACTTTTACTAATGGAAGTGTGTAAAGAAAGGATTCTGAACTCAAGTACAGCCAGGTGTGTGGAGCTAGCTAAAAAATACAAGAAGGCAAAATTCACAAAGCTGAAATACTATTACAGGCTTGTTAAACCAAACAAACAAGCAAGAGATGCGGTATCTGGTGGACAACAACATAAACTACAAAACACGGCACTACGCAATATTAAAAATACAAACCTACAAACTTGTGTGAATCTGTATGTTCTCATNGCAGGCTCGAGGGTGCTATCCGCTATCCTCTTTTTATCAGCGCACTTGGAAAAGGCGCTGATGAGGAGTGTGGATGGAACCCTCCCTGGATCTTCGTTCGCGAAGCCTAGCCACGACATTGATTGTATTTACAAAGATCAGAATAATCTTACCAAATCATCACAAACCAGTTAATCTCATGGTAACAGAGGGTCATATTCCTTCAATGGGATTGGAAGTAACTCCATGACTTAAAGAAAAGCACTTCTATGATGATCAGTGATCAAAAGAACAAGACTAACAAGACTGACCCAGTCCTATTTGGAAGGGGAACAAATCCAAACAGCCACCCTTCATGGGATTCACAGTTTCTGCCTGCGTACTGTGCATCACATGTACAAAATCCAAGCTGATACTGACTTTGGGACATTCCAAATGTCATTAATTAGGAGATAACAGTATTTGTCCTGAGATACAGTGGGCTAAGAATATACTGAGGGTTGGGTTGTTTTTTTTTTTTCTTTCTGGAATAGATATCTTTGCTACAGTCCAATTCTGCCCCCTGCAACATTTTTACTGAAAAAGGCAAGTAAACATGTTTATGTGTTCCAAAGCAGCTACTATTAGTCTACTATACCCCTTTAATTTGCTTCAACAGGCCTCTGGTTTAGCTAGAAAACAAACAGTATTAATAACATGATCATAGATTGGCAAAGACTCACCATGCTACAGTTACTATTTGCTGAAATGCATTTCTTGTCATCACACCACTGGCAGCCGTTTGTGTTGGCAGTACAGCTCGCACAGTCCGCATATCTGTAACATCTGTCATCTGCAGCAGCTGCAATACCAAGGAAAGTCAAAAAGAAACATCTCACAGAAGGAGAATAATACCTCATTTTAAACGCTTGCTTAGAGCATTTTCTGTTACATCCTTCATTTGAACTCTAGCCATTCAGAAAGGTTTAAGTAACCGTAGGAAATTAATTCTATTCAGTTAATAAGATTTACGCCTTTAAAAATTCCTTTAGTAACATCTATATTTGAAGGTTTCTAAGTCTCATAACAGCTAAAGGAATATTCACTGATCTCCAGCACACAAACTCTTCTCACAGTGCGTAAGTTAAGATTATCAGAAAGTTTCTCAAACTATTCATTCTTCACTCCTTTTACACAGAAGGAAGATTTTCTTCAGATGCAGGTTTCTGATAAAAGTATTAGATTGCTAAGTGGAATACAGTGGCAAAAGTAGTAAAATAAACAAAAAATCTAAGACAGGTATTAGCCATTACGTCTCTATATATTAACTAATAAACATAATGATTGGTAAGTTATAGTTCTGCCCTTTCTCTACAAAAAAGTATTTGAGGAAGAGTTCATGTTAAGTACTTAATACAAGCCTTCCGGACTTGGACAAGACTTTATGTTATTTAAAACAATTTCGGACACAAATGATCCCTTCTGTTTAAAGGAGGCAAATATCTGAAAAATCACTACAACGAAAATAGAAATTTTCCTGCAATCTCCTACACCAATTATTGTGCTCAACTACTCTGTGATTTGGCTTCTTTAGTCTCAGGATCTTGAAAGTTTAAGATATTCTCTTGCCAGGAAAGCCTTGCTATCCAGGAATTGATGTTTTGAAAACAACTAAAATTTCTGCTTATCCTTTAACATTAAATATCAGCAGTTACACAGAATCATAGAATGGCCTAAGGTTGGAAAGGACCTTAAAGATCATCAGGTTCCAACCCCCCTGCTGGTGCAGCAGGGATGCCACACATTAGACCAGGTTGCCCAGGGCTACATCCAACCTGGCCTTGAACACTGCCAGGGATGGAGCATCCACATCATCTCTGGGCAACCTGTTCCAGTGCCTAACCACACTCTGAGTGAAGAATCTCTTCCTAACATACAATCTAAATCTCCCCTCCTTCAGCTTGTACCCATTCCCACTTGTCCTATTGCTTTCTGACCAGTGTCGGCAGAATATTACCAACTGAAACTAAAAAAATTTGACAGCAGTGAAGTAGCACTCTCCAAAAAGCTTTTTCAGAACTAGAATTCTACACAGCTCATCTCTTGCAAGTTTAGTTGTAGTTTATTTCCACTGCAGCAGGTGCATTTTAGAAACTGTTATGACTTCATTTTCCTTCAGCCTGACTATGCTTAGTTTTTCTTGGTTTCTTAAACATTTGCTAATACTATCAACTTTTTAGAAGATCCACTTTAACCTGGGCTACTTTTGAATCTAATGTCTCAAGATTTTTCTTGTTATGAAGAGATGAAACTTCCTAGGTCTCAGAATGTTATGAAACGGTACAAGAGGAGTTTTTCAGAGAGCTTTACCTGGATAATAACCTTTTTTGTTACGTAACACACTTTTCCTATATTTGCAACTTTATATCCCAGTTCAGAAACAAATAAAAGCTGACAGAAAAAGAAATTGTCTTGAAGTAGTGATTAATAGCAGAGTTAATTTTTTTTAACAAACATTAAAAGTCATCTGGCAGTTTAATTGTATGGTACATTGTACATGCAGCACACAGCCAAAGTTTGGTTAGCAATTTTATACTGTGACAAAAGGGAAGATACACAATAAAAACAGCAGGTATGTGTAGCAGGGATGCATAGCCTGTTCATGTGAAGTATAAGAACAACATTTTCACAAGCAATTTCTTTGTGACAAGCCTAAACAGGGTGCCACGGTTCTTTATAACACTAAATCGCTGTTTCAAACAATACAGCTATCACAATGCTGCACAGAAATTCACATGACAAACTTGATCCCTTTTTACCATACTGCAGGAAAGGGCTTGTTTGCCTCAAGTTTGTTTCCAGATGTGACTGTACTATATTATTTTATCCAAATGCTGCTGTTTGATAGGTAATCTACTTGAAGCAGTGATGCTTTCCCTTTCTCTTACTGATATAGACACATGAGAGTGCTATATGCCTGTAATGCCAGGTATCAGTTGCAGTGCCCATCTGTGCTCTGACTGCTGTTATGCTTTCCTGGAATCAGAAAAATATAAAGGGATAGACAGACAGGCAGGCAGGCAGTGAGGGAAGGATGGTGTGTGTGGCAGAGAAAGATAAAAATTAATTCAGTCGCAATATTTCTAAGCTCACCCTTTTACAAATGCTTCAAACACACGGAGTCAAAATCACACTGATCTACAGTCATTTAACACTTGAGGTTCCTCATAAAGTATATTATTCTTGTTGACTCTTATGCTTTGTATCCCTTAGCACCTTAAATTTGTGCTCTTTTGCATCTACTTCCTTGTATGTAAAACTAAAAAAAAAAATCCAGAATTGAATTATTTTAAGAATTAACCCCTAAGTCTCTTGCATTGGATGTTCTCAGAGAGGAACAGTTTTAACAGTCCAATCGCTAGCTCCACTTAGTTGGTTTTGGGAGGCCATTTGGGTTCTCCCCCCTCCCTATATACTACATCACATTGCAATTCCAACTAAGCAAGACTAGAATTCACTTACCTGTTTTCTTCGGACATTTTGCTCTAAAGATGTTATTAGCATGTCCAGATTCCCAGGATTCACAATGTTTCTTGTTCCACAGACATCTTATCCCCGGACGAGCGTTTTTACACAGCTCTTCATCTCTGAATGCTTCACAGTTTGGAGGCTTATACACAAGGATGTCATTTAAAAGAACACTTGAAAAACCCCCAAAAATATACATGGACCTATTAGGAAAAAGCAAATAAATACAAATGTTATTGTAGCTATATAGTTAGGGTTTTTTGTTTCTTATCTATCAATAAAAATATTGCACATAATACTATAAAAAACATTCTTCACCTTTCTCTAATAAAGGCTGTCACTGATTCCATTACAAAGATTGGTTATGTTTTTCAACATGTTTTTCCATGGAACTTTAGACTAACAAAAAAACTTGCTCATAGAATCATAGAATGGTTTGGGTTGGAAGGGACCTCTGGAGGTCATCTAGTCCAACACCCCTGCAGTGGGCAGGGATATCCCCAACTAGATCAGGCTGCCCAGAGCCCTGTCAAGCCTCACCTTCAATGCCACTAGCAATGGGGCCCCAACCACCTCCCTGGGCAACCTGTTCCAGTATTCCACCACCCTCGTGACAAGGAACTTTTCTAATGTCCAGTTTAAATCTACTCTNGCTCCATGATTTTCCCAGGCACAGAGGTGAGGCTAACAGGTTGGTAGTTCCCAGGGTCCTCCTTTACACCCTTTTTGAAAATGGGTGTAACATGTCCCTTCTTCCAGTCACTAGGGACTTCACCTGACTGCCAGGACTTCTCAAATATTAGTGAGAGTGGCTTGGTGACTACATCAGCCAATTCTTTTAGGACTCTGGGGTGCACCCCATCAGGTCTCATAGACTTATGTATGTTCAGGTTCCTCAGGAGGTCATGAACCTGGTTTTCACATACAGCTGGAGGAACTTCACTGTCCTGGTCCCCACCTTGTGGTTTTTTAACTTGGGAGGTGTTGGGAGAGAGGTTGCCAGTGAAGACGGAAGAAAAAAAGTTGTTGAGAACCTCAGCCTTCTCCTCATCTGTTGTTATTAGTTCTCAGAGTGTACTGTGCTCTATGTGTTACTGAGTGACATCCACCAAATGTCTGGAAAGAAGAGCTATGGCAGAATCTACTCATTTTTGGAGTTAGATAATGAGAACAGAGTGAAATAATGGGCTACAGGAAATGAGAACATTTTTCTTCAAGAACCTTTCAAAGACAGTCAGTAATAATTGGTAGATAGATATTTCTTTTTGGTAACATGTCTAGTGTAGTTAGCTGCTGACATCAGAACCAGGAGACTAGACTTGAGATCTTACCCTTATCATTTAAAGTTAAGAATAGCTTCAGGGAAAAGATAATACTAAAAAAAACTGTATATATGTTTTATCATATACTCTTAAAACAGATTTAATCATACAGTTACCAGAATAAGTCTTTGGAGAAAAACTCTTTTTTTTTTTTTTACATAAAACCCTACTGAAAACATCAAGTTCAGGGAAAAAAATCTAACTCATTGAAAGTGACAGTGTCAGACATACCTTAGATGTCTTAAAACATCACAAACCATAATGAAAAAACTACCAGTTGCTGAATTCATTAATTCCAAGCTTTTTTCTCTTAATAGATCTGTTCACTGATTAATTTTGAGTGCTCTGTATATAGAGTTACCACTTACTGGTATTTTTGTTAAAATCAAACTCTTATTTGTGGTGTTACTTATCACCTCCATTATTTCTGACCTATAGAATATCCATAGGTAAAGGATCTGTAAATTGCTTGCATATAGTTAAATACTGAGTTCATTAACATAATGAAATGCCATAGAATCATACTTCACATAGGTATAATTCCTGTCAGTTTTTTCATTCAGAGAAACAGCCAGCAAAATTTAGAAGACACTTCATTTACCCATTACTGACAACAGCAGTGTGACCAAATCTGTTAACATCACGATGCAGATTAGGTTTTGGTAAAATCTTCCATTCATCACAAGCTGAAAGAGAAAACAAAAGAATATGAAAACATATCTAAAACAATGCAAAAACTTCTCGGTAAAAATATGTGCAAAATGGATTTTATCAGATATACTTCTGTATTTTAAGGATCACCTAACTTTACCACCTATTTATCCTCCTTTCCCAGAGGAACCAGTAAAAACAGATCACCTATACCTCATGACCTTCAAAATGTTTGTAACATGCTTTCAGCACCTATTGGTCTCACAAATTCGGAAACAAAACTTTCCTGGCATTCTCAATGTCAGTTTCTAGGGATTTTTTAATTGTTGTGCAAAATCAGCAGGATTTGACAGACTACTTCTTCTGTTGTCACTAGAGGAAAGCTTTTCCTACTCTTAATAATCTGCTTTATTCTTCTATTTAAACACGTTATTTATTCAGACTTCAAAGGGTCCTTGTGGAGTCTGTATTTGCAGTGATATGCATTTATCAACATATATCACAGATCAGTGATATACACACTATCAGTCTTTAAACACACTCCATTAATGCCATTTTGTAATTTTTGGTCCTTCTTTTCATTTCTTTTTAAGTAGGCTTTGGATTTTTAGGTAGATCTCCCTTTTAAATGCATCACTGATGTATTTCCTGGAGAAAAGATTAATATGCATAAAGATTCTTCTACAGTTCTAGAAATGGCAGGATTTGACACACTGCAGTCACTAGTTCTGAGAAGCTGTATATTTGCATTGCTTAAGAATAAATCAACAGGTAGTGCCTTTCGAGTAGGTGCTCCAAGAATCTGTCAGTAACACTTAGGTATCATGACATTTATCAAGGCCAGAGGACTCTCACAGATGTGTCCTTTTATTATACAGTTCCCTGCCTTCACAGTCAATTTCAACAACTACAATAACAACCACTTCCATCATTGTCATCAAGTGATCAGTAAAATTGCCCTAACACTACACGCTCTCAAATTAACCAAAGGATTTCAACTCACATGTATTTCATGGAACATCTAGGACAGTGTACTTATTTATTTTCAGAAGTGCTTAAGATAAGCTACCACTCCTCCAGCTGTGAAGCCCATCTCATTATCATCTTACTTTTGGTATCTTGATTTAAGTATGCTACTTAATTACTTTCATCTCACAAAGAATTTGAGATGAATGTTGTATCAGCACCTTCATGTCAAATTAACTATACAAGCACATATCTTTTAGTACTGCTGCAGAGCTTTTACAAACGTGTTTTTCATGTGATTTCATTTTTCTGTCCTGACTGGGATTTTTTTTCTTCAGAGCAATTAGTCTTCTTCATTTTTTCCCCTCATTTGAACTTCACTGATTTAAAATATTTGAATCTCATATTTATATAAATATGGAGCACCTAGAGATTGAAACTCCAAGGAAATCCCTTTAAATCAGAGCAAAGAAAGTACTTGTTTACAATGCAGGTAAATTATTTCTAGAATCTGCAACATAACAGGTTTTGGAGACAGGGTAAATTTTCAGGAAAACTTTCCCATCACACAGAGGACTGTGGTTGTCTCATTTAAAAAAAAAATCTGCCACACACACAAAGATAATGATGAAATCCAGAACGAGAGGAACAAGAGGGACAGAGACCTCTCCAATTTTCTCCATATAAAAGCACAGCTTTGTTTTTATATATGTATATACGCACATATGTATTTACAACTTCGATAATTACATTGTCCTTTCACATATTCTCAATGAAAATTAACTTGAATTTTGCTTTAAAATTGTTTGAAACCAGAATAACAAAGTGACACTTTTTTTTTAAACGGTGGCAAAACTATCAATTTTGACACTAATGCACACAAAACCCACTTGCTTAGCATACTCTCCATAATACACAAGCAGACAGAGTACATGGCTGTAGAAGCCTCAGAGTCAGAGTTAGTACCACAAAAAAAGTGTATACAAGTTACAGACATGATTAAAAAAAATAAAAGGAATATTGCCATCGGACCACATTTCAAGTTTACTTAAGGTTAAAACAAACAAACAAAAAAATCCAAACACTTCTCCCTCCCTCCCTCTCTCCCATCTTAAAACAACAAAAAAAGATCTTAAAAATAGCAAGAGGTACAAATTGTCCTCCAGGCTCATGTCATATAGAGCCTAAATCACTCTAACTGCTGGCTTACGCTAGTCCTGTTCTCATTCTCACTGTCAGAATAGTTCATCCCTGTAAGTACTGCACTTCTCACTTCTAATGCAGAAAATTATTCACAGGAGCACGTTGTCCTGAACACAGTTAGCATCCTGTTAGCACACCACGCTGAAACAACTCAGTGCAAGGTCACAACAGGGTGGACTCAGCCCCTGGAAGGGGGCAGGACAGCATGGCTATGGGCAAGACTGCAGTAATATTTTACTAGATTGACTTGGGCTTCAACAGAATCACAGCCTGAGCCTATAAAGAGAGTCAAAGTGAGACTGTGGCTATGGTAAACAAATAAATTACATCCTTTTATACACTGGAAACAAACTAAACACACATTATTACAAGAGTAACACAGGTCCAAACAGCAATTTCAACATAAGATGGTGGGCTAAGGNGGCCACAGGAGACCCCAAGTGATTTTCAGACAGTGCCTGAGTAAAAGAAAGTATAATAAGTTTAATATACTGTCCTATAGACCAATGCATCCCCCAAAATCTTGCTTCTTTCTGAACTTGTACATTCTGTCACTATCATTACTAACATATTATCATAAAATGTTGGTATTATTAATACACTTGATCTATCACAATTGTTCTTATTTTCTCTTCTTAAATAGAATGGTGGAAGTACAAACACACTAGAGAGATGTTCCTGAAACAGTTTCAAGAGAGAAGATCTCAGTACTAGGGCACCAAATAACTACTTACAATCAAGTTTCAGACGAATGTAGGAGTAGTATTAAAGTTCTGTATTGCCCATATCACAGTCTAACACTGGCATTTGAGGCCTCCATGGTGTATGAGTTATGTAAGGAATTCAGACTAGAGAACAATATTATGGATGGGAAACAGGAGGTCAACAATCATGATCTTTAAAAAACATTTCCGTTTTAAAAGCTATAAAAAGTAAATATTTTAACACTCAAACCAGCCAACAAAATCTTGCTGATATACTTTAAAATCAAGTTCTAGCTGCTGCAAGTCATTGCATGTTAACAGAAAGGGTATGGTGGAGCTCATATGCCTTTGATGGTAAACTACTTTACAGGAAAAAAACAAACACTGAATTTTCACCTGTGTTAGAAAGGGTTGCACATTATTTTTTTCTGTTTTTACAGACATTTATACAAATACATAATGTTTCATGTACTTAGAAATTTTTTTAAAAACATGCGAGATTTAATGCCAAAGAAAAACCATAATAAAGGCCAGTTTTGAGATAAGAAACCCTTGAGTGCTGAAGATATAATAATTCCTTTCTTGCTGATGGTATTTGTCAAACTGGCAGGTCTTTTCAATACAGAACAAGAAACAAAGGGGAGGGAAGCATGTTACAAATAGCCTTCTCTCTTATCTTCTCCTAGCTTTCTCGATGACTACTGAACACTGAACAGAGCATTGTGCAAGAATAACACTTTTGCTAAGCCTTCACTCCTGATCTGAGTTTCTCTGCACAGATTGGTTAATACAAAACAGTTAATCAACTGATTTTTGGTGGATTTTTGGTAAAGAATCAAACGGAATTTGTCCCTGCCTAACATCTTCAAACTTCTTTTGAACATTTTAAAGTACAGCTCCAAGAAGAAAGTGACAAGCAGAAAACAGTATGATTTTTTAACAATATTACTGTCTTGTGTGTGTTTTATTTGATGCATTAACTCTAATAAGGATGTAAGATCTATGAAGTACAGATTAAAATACTTTCTCCTCTAAAGTGTCATGGACTCTAAAGATATTATACAGACAGTAATTAGAAAATAAGGAGTTTGTTGGATTTACCATTGTTTCTGTATGCATGTGGGTATAATACACAGCACATGGAATAGAAACATAGAATGGTTTGGGTTGGAAGTGACCTCTAGAAGTCATCTAGTCTAACTCCCCTGCAGTGGGCAGGGACATCCCCAACTAGATCAGGCTGCTCAGAGCCCTGAAAGCCTCACCTTGAATGCCTCCAGGGACGGGGCCCCAATCACCTCCCTGGGCAACCTGTTCCAGTGTTCCACCACCCTCGTGGTGAGGAACTTCTTTCTAATATCCAGTTTAAATCTACTCTTCTCCAATTTAAAACCATTGCCCCTTATAGAATCATATACTGCTTTTAACAGAAACATTTACTAAGCAGATGAAGGAGTGATACTACTCATTCCAAACTGATTAGCAAAACTATTAGTCACTGAAAAGTACAAGGAGGAATGCAGAGGCTTTTCTTCCTATTAGTGAGAGACTTCTAGAGGTCAGACTCTGTAACTTGTCAGAAAGAAAACTGAGAACTCATTTGATGATGTGTATAAGTACAAGCGTGGAGAGTAAATACAGGATGTTAACAGGGTACTAAAAATTTAGTCCAAGATAAGGCTTCTACTTCAAGAAGAAATTGTACCACATTACATCATTATAAGAACAAGATTTCTACTCCTCCCTAGCACAGATGAAATGGTTACCAGATAGAGAAGTGGGTCTGAGAGTGAATTCACCTGCCACACAAATTACTGATGAGACACGCTACAGAAATATCACCAGATTTGTGGTGATCCAGTTGATGCTGGCAGAAAAAACAACCCAGCTGAACCCCAGTGCACCCTAGGGTCCACACTCCAAAAGGGCAAGCCTTGGCACCCTCTACTTAGTCCAGTCACCTGTATCCTTCTCATCTACACCAGTAATACTGCATTGGTGGTACCAGAGAGGATGACCAAGACATTCTACAGAAAAGTGCTCAATGTTGCTACATTAAGGAAAGATTCACAGAGTTCAACCTCAGATGGGAATCTAGGCTCTCTGTGAGGCACACAGAGACATAGAGAAGGAGTCCCTGAGAATCCCTGGGGACCTTTAAGGCTCCATTGCTGAGATCACCAAAAACACAATTACTTACATCAGTACAGAGGTACTATAACAGCATATAGAGTAAGGCAAAAAGAATTTGCTACATTATAAAGTATACTAGTATAATGTATTTATACATTACTAGAATGTTTCCCAGGATGATTTTATAGAAAAATAACAACCACATTTCTAATCAACATTTTCACATTAGTAAAATACATGAACAAAGATTTGCTTTAAAATACTTAACCAAGATCAGATTTACCAAAGTGTGACTGAAAGAAAAATAGGGGAAATATAGCATCCTAACTCATCCTGTTAGTCCTGCAAGTCTTTCTGTGAGTAACTTCTGCTCTGCAGATACACAGCCGAACACACCATTAAAAATCTCTTTAGGAATGGAGGGCAATATAAAGTTTGCACTCATCATTCACATCTGATGTTGAACAATATTACTTAAACATAAGGGCAGAAATGGAGCAAAAGCAAGTTAACACAGCTCCATTAAGTTCATGTCTGATGTAAGTTAACAAAGCAGTTTCAAAATTTATAAAAGAAGAGCATCCAACTGTCTCCAGCTCAGATTTTGATTTATGAAAATCTAAGAGAGCAGCACCTCTACAAGCTGTTATTTTAAAAGGTAATTACTCTCCCCTTTCTTCATCTGATTTATTAAATGTATTATGACATCTCAATTATTCTCAACAACTAAAAAGACTATGACAATGATCATGAAAATCTTGACAACTCACTCCTAAACCTACAAAAATTTTGTAAAGACAGTAAGAGAGCATCAAGAAACTGAAGTATTCCCTCTGCAGTAAATGCTACAGAAACTCAGATTGAAAAGCCACAAGCACTGAACTTTGGCCTTCTCAGGGAACTGCTTGATAAAGCCCATGGGACAGGGCTCTAGAAGGTAAGGGGGCCCAAGCAAGTTGGCTAGTATTCAAGCACCTTTTCCTCCAGGCTCAAGATCAGTGCATCCCAAAGAGTAGGAAATCTAATAAGAGAGTTAGGAGACCTGCATGGTTGAGTAGGGAACTACTGGATAAGATTAGGCATAAGAACGAAATATATAGTACATGGAAAAATGGGCAAGCCACATGGGAAGAATATAGGGAGGTTGTCAGAGGGTGTAGGGAGGCAACAAGGAGAGCTAAGGCCTCCTTAGAACTTAACCTGGCAAGAGAGGTCAAGGATAACAAGAAGAGATTTTTCAAGTATGCTGGAAGCANCTGATAGCATTTTATGATGGCATAACTAGGTGGGGTGGATAGATGAGGGGAAGGCAGTGGATGTGGTTTTTCTTGACTTCAGCAAAGCTTTCAATACTGTCTCCCATGGTATCCTCATAGCCAAACTTCAGAAGTGTGTTAAGAAGTGTAGATTGGGAGACTGTGCTATGAGATGGATTGGGAATTGGCTGAAGGACAGAGCTCAGAGAGTTGTGGTTGGTGGAGTCTAACTGGAGGCCTGTGACTAGTGGTGTCCCCCAGGGGTCAGTGCTGGGTCCAGTACTGTTCAATGTATTTATCAATGATCTGGATGAAGAGGTAGAGTGTACCCTCAGCAAGTTTGCAGATGTTACCAAGCTTGGAGGAGTGCAACCTGGATGGGCTAGAGAGATGGACAGGGAGAAACTTAATGAAATTTAACAAGGGTAAATGTAAAGTACTGCATCTGGGAAAGGGCAACCCCATGTATCAGTACATACTGGGAACTGATCTGTTTGAGAACAGCCCTGGGGAAAAAGATCTAGGAGTCCTGGTGGATAGGAGAATGACTATGAGCCAGCAATGTGCCCTTGTGGCCAAGAGGGCCCTAGCAAGAATGAAAATGGTTCATACTTCAAAAATAAGGTAAAAGAAAAAAGACTAACTTTATATAGTTTAATAGTAGACAGAGTAATGATCCAAGATATATATGGGAAACAGGTTTATTTCCTATCCAATGGGATTTAAACGTACACATTTCATCTCTGAAAAAAGTGCCCTAACTCTTCAGGCTAGGTAACTTATCACCACTCCAAGTTAATGTTGTTCCACTGAACAGAAGAAAACCAACCAAACCATGAAAAAGAGCAAAAGTTGTTAGGACAGTCTAAGTCTCTGAAAAGCAGGAGACTAGTCTTCCATACTTTACTTCCAGGATCACATTTGTATTTTTGCACTGGCAGGCCTGTTTAGTGACAACCTCTTACTACATTTAGTGCTACACTTTAAGTAAAGGTATATAAAACTATCTACTTTGTTTACATTATCAAATCATTTCTCCATTTTTAAAGTTCTACACGGAGCCCAATGTCAGATTATACTGGTATAAAAAAACCTCTTTATTTTCCAATTTATTCCACATTGCATAGCTACTTTTCCTTATTCAGATAAAAATCTCATGAAAACGTAAAGGCAAATGTTTGAAACAGCATGAACAGAATTTAATCTATAGATTGAACAGCTACAGTAGAATCTATACATGTGATTTCCTAAGCAATATAAAAAAACCCACACAAAACCCAAAACCCAATAACTTTGAGCTTTGTTATTAAATGAAGCAATTAGTGCATTATATTTATTATGGTTTTGCTCTTCTAATAGTACAGTGATATGGAGGTAATCACTACTACAACTGCACCAGAACTACACGCATGACTTAAGTGCTCAGGAATGCATTAAAACAGTTTTAGCTGTT
Source organism: Bucco capensis (assembly GCA_013396975.1). Classification (NCBI taxonomy): domain Eukaryota; kingdom Metazoa; phylum Chordata; class Aves; order Piciformes; family Bucconidae; genus Bucco; species Bucco capensis. The sequence goes on along the minus strand of VWZO01022187.1, from coordinate 103,284 downwards.
GCTTTACATTTTCCTTGTGCTAGAACATCAAAAATCCATTTATAACTCCAGAAAGAGGAAGAATTCTAAAAACAGATCAGTTTGCACTGGGGAAAAGAAAAATTAAAAGTCTTGACAGACATTTAAACTTACTCATTTTGTTAATTACTTATTTTACAACCAAACAATTTATGTATAAACAATTCATTTTATAACAAAATACAAGCAATATGTTTGATTACAAGTGAAACTAAAGTTAACCTTATGAGACAATATTGGTGTTTTTTCCAAACTTTGTTCGAATACGCTAGAAGAAATGTAATACTTCACCTGCAATATTGTCTTTCATAAGCAATTCAATTTACATAGTATTTACTCCATAATAATAAACTGAAATCCAGACAGCAATATTATAATCTTAAGCGTATGGGTTACTGCATTTCTCCCATAGATACAGACAACGCTGAAATACACCACTAGGAGAGAGCATGGCATCAGCTGCCATGTTCTGATGATTTCAGGTTTTGGGTTTTATTGAGGTTTCCCATCAGTCATTCTCTATACAGTTCAGTTCAAGAGTATCCAGATATCTTAGCAATTTGTATACATGATACAAAAGCATAGAGACTGAATACTTCATACACTGAAGACAGAAACTGCCTTAGGCATATAGAAATATATTTACTAACATCAATAATTGGCCAGGAACTAAAATAAGTATCCTTATTCTTAGAAAAAGCTTTTTTTCCTTTTTTCTTTTTTATTTCTTTAAATACTGGTCTCAGTGGTCAGAATATCTTCAATTCTGATTGTGTCCAATTAATCCATTTTTTTCTGCAAAATACTTATAAAATACAATCTAAACTAGTTTTCTAAGCTCTCACTGGAATAGAAATGCAAGAATTCTAAGCACATGGGGTCTCCAGTATCAGTTTCAGACTTTAAAGAAAAGAAAAAGGAGTCTTATTTAGTAATCTCAAGCTAATACATATAAAAAACCGCTCTATCCTAAAGTTTTAGAGCACAGCTTTAAAGTTTTGTGTCTGTGGTTGAGATGAAAAGTTCATGCACATGTGCGCATTTGTGTATACACACAGACATAAATATGCATTTACATATATATACATATATAAACACATAGGGTGGTGGTTGGTATTTTTAAGCAGTACTTCAACAAGTTGCCTAGAATGAAAACTGAGCTCTACTTCAGAAAATTAAAACCCGCATGGACACAGCCTTCCAACTACCCATCCACAGAGGGAGTGAAAAGCTTTCCAACAATGCTAATCTCCTACAAATTATAAATCAGATGTATTCAATATATTTATCAGCACTGTAACACTAATCACAGGGCAGCATAAAGAACACATGATGTGTTTTTTAAACCTTCATGCCAGATACAGAGGTTGAGCAAACAAAGCTGTAATGCTACACTCCTCTTTTCTTCTTGTGCCTACAGGATAGAACAAAGCAAGGTGGGATTCTCACTCCAAATGTGGTTACCAGACAATCTTGCTCAAAAGAGCTGGCTGTTGATACAGCTCAGAAGATGAAGTGTGACTGAATATTCACAGTGTAACTTCTGGTATATTGGGGGACAATAGCACAGAGCTCTATTTTCTCTGGAGGGCTTTCCATGATTGTTACAATACCAGGAGGCAAACAGCAGCAAGAAGAACCCATAATGGTTTTTAGCTCATTTTGAGTACACTAAAGCCCATTTGATAGGTGATTCAAGTACATTATTTTTGCTCAAATTCATGTGAAGATATGTATAAAGCATGTCCTCAAATTTTGCTAACTTGTACCAAATAATACTTAGTCATAGTAAAAGAATGTGATGTCTACTGCTATTTTTAGTGCATACAATAAACAATACTAAATGATGAAAATTAGAGCATCATAACAGGTCTTTATAAAATCTCCAGATCGTTGAGTCTCCAGCTTTAACAAATATATTTAGACACATTAAGCATTTAAAATGACTGAACTGAGCTCTTGGCTCATGACACTTATACCTAACTGTCTAAAATTTACACCTGTACCTACAGTGCAGTGACTGATATCAAAGAAGGAAAAAAAAACCAAACCACGCAATCTTGTGCTAAGCTTAGTAAAATTAATTGCTCACTCTCTTCATTGACTACAGAAATCTGAATTACCAGATTGTATTAGAAACCAATCTTTTAGATAGCTAAAACTTAACTGAGATGAATAGCCCCCAAATACTTATTTCACATTAATATGAAAAACAGTAAGCATTTTCATGGATAATAAAAAGCTGAAGTAATCTATCCATAAGATTATGTCACATGTAATAAGAGATATAATCAAAAGCACTCTATAGCCCAACTGGAACATAAATAGTATAGGCTCTATCTCGAGGATTCAGCTGGTTTCCAGACAGCACCCATTTTTTACAAGACAGAGTATAACACTCCATCACTTGCAAGGTATCTAGGAAACGGGATACTGATAGCATCATATATTTTTTTCTTCCAAGCATTGTTCAAAAACTCATGAACAAATTACATAAAAATCTGAAATACACTCATTTTGTAATCATTTATTAGTAAAATAAGTAATGTTTTCTGGAAAAGTATATTTTATCTAACATGCACTGTGAAACTTTGTTTTGGTGAAATGAATACTACAAAAAATTAAATCTGAATCATATCAATCTTCATAGATATAAATTTTTAAAGAGTATTTGCTACTTTGTATTGTACTTCACCAGTTTGATAACACAGAGAATGTGACTTGCAAGAAAATATATACTATTGAATATTGTAATCACCTAGAAAAATCAAAATATTGTTCTACCTTATATTAAAAAAAATTAAAAAAAAACAACACACAACATTTTTATGAAGTAGGATAAAAAATCCTGGTGTGTGTAAGTCAGAAAGCTACATTTATTCAGATCCTGGGACCCATACTGTTTATTCTCAAGTGGACGTTCTACAAATAACGGAGACCAATAAGTAACATTATCCTCTAAAACGAGGAGGGAGTTCTGCTTCATTAAAAATTAAAACCAGATGTAAATTGAAGTGAGAACAAAATCAATGGCACACACCATCAGATGTCTACAAGAAGCTACAGAATATGTAATACAGGGATACAGTAAAAAAAAAAGTCCACTGTTTTGAAAAGGCATTGTTGGCAGACTCAGTTAAACTGTCAGAAAATAACACATATGTTCCATGTGCTTAGTTTTCTGATTATTTTCATATGAAAGCAAACACATTGTGTAGTTATTCATACAAAAAGCCACAAAGAGCCATCAACTAGTCCTATGAAAAGGATCATGTCTCACCCACTTCTACCACTGTAATCAGCTGATAAACACCTGCCAAAAATAGATCCAGGCACTACCCACAAGCTATTCTCAACAGCAAAATGCACAAGTCCATTTCTCAGACTGCTCTGAGACATTTACCAACTTTTAGCTCCCAAGACAAGTGGCTTTTTGGCCCAAATACGACCTGTGTGTTAGTATTTGCAGCCTTCGCATAAAACATGGACACAAACATTAGGGAAAGGGAAAACTACTTATGGCAAGAACAGCAGTAGCAATAAACAAGACAGGAAACGGATTACAGACTCATTAAATTCACTTAAATTTACAGCCTCCACAATCCTATTGGGAGATTTTTCTGTAACTGCACAGCTTTAATGGCTGGAACCATTCTACAGACTGGAAGTTTCCACTCATGTAGTCTTGTCTTGAGACTGTCTGTTACCTTACACAGTTTTTCTCCAAAGTCTATTCTTATTATATATTTATAAGCCACAATCTTTTCTGCTCTCAGCCACTCTCTGGTAAAATTAAATACACCACGTCCTTTTATTATCTTGTAAAAGCTCCCCATGGTTCAGTTCGCTTTAATACCACTTGCCATGCAGAGTCCTGTTTAAGTTTGTCACACGCCTCTCCTGACTTGGGACACACAAAGTCACTGTCATTTCCTTCAGCTGGTAGGAGAAAATTCTTAACATTTCCTAAATGTACAACTTGCACCTTGTTCCATTAAACATGTCATGTTGACTGTCATTTCAAATCATCTTATTCTCCCTGAATGACAATCCAGCCTGCTCCCCACCAGTTGTCAGCAAGGTTTTGTGGGCTCTTTTATTGCTCTTAGCTTGTGCTATTGAACTCTGGTAACTGTGAATGAATTCTGTAGTTTGACATCTGTACTGCATACCAGCAGCCTTTGAGTGCTTTGGAAGTAAACCTTTTTTTAGCACCATCCTCCATTAAGACTATCTTTTGTCCCATGAAACTAAGCACAAATAGCTCAGCCATTTTCATTGTGCTGTTGACCATGGAAACAGTTTATGTAACAATGATGCAAAAGTATTCCAGAGTCTAGTATTGTCCTGATTCATTTAATCTAGTTATCCCATTAATCTATATGAGGAAGTATCCCCCAGAATTTTTCTCCCACTGGACAAGACTGCTCATGCCAGACTCTGGGTGTGTATTGTTCCACATGAAACAGACATACCAAGGCAGTTATGCTGAGCAAGTAATGTATTTCAGTCTCAAAGGCAGAGTCTTTTCATTAATACTCTGATCTGAAATGCATAAGAAGAGGCAGGATTGGGGAGGGCAACTTGTCAGAGGAGGATATCCAGCAAAATCCATGGACCTCAGCTATCAGCCCCAACTATAGCTACAGCTACCTATGTTCCACAATCAATCTCCCCAAAGGCTATTTCTCCACAATCTCCTCCTCATGGTGTGGACTTCCTAAGTTTCCAGACTGCTCTTAGCTTGTGGCAGCTCCACCTGAGCATCACCATCAGAATAACCCTGCCTTGCCTTCAGACTGCTGCCTGCCTTTAGGACCACTGTGGTGCCTAAACATAAGCACTGAACAATGCATTTTCCAAACTACTACCAATTGTAAACCTTTTTAAGAACATCTCAACTGTTACTTGTGGGAAAATAATTTTTTGTTTGTAGGTTTGTTGTTTGGGGTTTTTTTCTTGGGGAGGGATGTTTGTAGAGGTGTTGTTTGTTTGTTTTGTTTGATTTTTGGTTTGCCTGTTGTATTTTAAAATTACAGCATCATATTTTTCACTACTACATAGATAACCAGTATGGAAAATAAATTAACACTTAGAGGTAATAACCACTAGGGTCTCTATTCAACACATTTCATAACACCAAAATACACCAACTCTCACAATTTATTTAGCAACATATCCACTCTTCATATTAGTATTAGGCAAATTCTATAAATTGATCATTTTATTTACTGTGTTTTGCACCACAAACCAAAAACTTAAGAGCTATTGTGGAATAAAACCCCATTTTTAATTTTATAATACCATTTCAAAATAACTTGAAAGCATCTAGGAATATGATCTAAAGAATCACATTAGCTGGACATCAAAGCAACACCTTGGTATTTAAAACTCAAAAAAATACATTACAATACATACCTATATCATATGCAAGAAAGTCTGCAGAAAAACATTTTGCACCATTACTCAGGGATGTATCATTATGAGTGTTACCACCAAAAACGAGCATAGCTCCATTGATTAAGACAGCTGAATGAAGATATCTTGCAAAACCACTCTCTTTCAAAATAGTCCTACAAAATATAGGAGCAAATTAATACATACCAACACATGAAAAACCCTACACACACATCAAGAAAACTTATAAATGAAAGCAATACAAAAAACCACTAAGGTTATTTCTCAGTAATAAATGTGATGAAATGTATTCAGATTGTTTCTAAGATTATGAATTTTCTCACATTACAATAAACATTTAGCATTCATTTAAAATATCGAGCTTTTCTTAAGTTTGTCAAATTACATATCTGAAATAAATTGTATCCTGTTTACATTCTTCAGAAGTGATTAATGAGATAGTAAATTTTAATCAAAACTGAATGAACACACATTTGTATTATTTATTCCTAGTCTCATATATCCTTAGCCATCTTGGGTTTTTTGCTCAAGAAATGTAATAATGAATTCTTTAGAAGGCTAAATGAATCTTTAGAACATCCTATGTATTGAAAAAGGAGAAACCTTTTTATAAATTGAACACTCAGATCTGGAGAAGAAATGATAGAAGTCATTCTAGGTATGATAAAAAACCCTTGCACTGCCTCAAATATATTCAGGCTGGCAAACTCAAACATACAGAATTTCAGTACAAAAATAAAACCCTAGTCCACACAGATTGAGTTTTTGATCGCTCTTCACTCATTTTACCCTGTGCCTGTGTGGTCTGCTTTGTGCCAGAGCCTTAATATGGCCTAAAGCAGTAGCCAAGAGCTATCAATATTACAGTTGGAAAGTGGCAGGTGTGGAGCTAGTAGAAAGAACAGAATACAAACTTGAATCAATCACAGGAAATAAATCATACCACGGACAAAGTAACTATTTGTAGGTTTAGTTATGCAGACCAGCTGTAGATATGTTTGTGAAGAGCTGATTAGATCACCAGTACAGAGGATTATTTACATTCCCCTAATAATCTTTTACTTCTCTCAGTAATGTTTTCAAGTACAGACATTCATTTTCACTTGTGTTACACACTGCTTACACCTACAATTAAACTGTTTTGTCATTCATTTTCTGTAGTGAACATAATGACTTGACAGTCTTTACTTTTGATGGAATACTCTCTCTTGAATCACGCTGATAATATTTGTTCAAGATTTTTACATCACCATAGGATTTGGGTGGAAGGATTTAAAGTATGTCTCATTGTTTTGGCATAATGACGTAAATCAATCAATAAACAAGATTTCTTTTCAGTTATAAGAGACTGTGTGTTTAAACAAATTGAGGAGGAAGGTATCAAACCTCAATTTTCACAGTTATTTAAATATATTGCTCCCTACCCCTATAATGTAACATCAATGGAAATATAAGACTAAATGAAAGTAATGAGATTTTTTTTCTTTAATTGTTTAAAAGTGTGATAATTCCTTCAAGCCACCAGCATACCCACAAATGTGCTTCTGGTTTTAACCTTTTTTTTGTTCTGACTTACATTTTTGTTGCGTGTTTATGATTAACATACTTTGAAAACTGAGTACCACTTAAATGCATTTTTCTAACCAGGAATTAGCTTAATATAGAATACTTATGATACATACCCAGAAAAACATATTTCATTTCAATTCATCAGTTACCAACATATGAAATCAGGAATGACAAGAAAACAGAACATTATTTTTAACAGTTATTTTCAAGTAATAATGGAGGAATACTGCTTCTACGAGTTCAAAGATTGATAATATACTAAGAACATTTTAACTATTTTGACCATAGAGTTCCTTTTCTTTTGCTTTACCAGTTTTCTACAGCTCCTACCTCCTAATTTACATGAATTGCTATACACTAGGTTCTGTCTTTATTATCCTGCCACTACAGGCCTGAAGAGCCACATGCTGTTTCGGGGAAAACTAAGGACTCTCTCCTCTGTGGATAGAACAATGACTCTCAGTTTTTCTTGGGGCTACTTGCTTTTATACGTGTTACCCAACTGCACTGCCCCAGCCCTGGTCCCCATATTATACAGTGGTTTTTATCCCTAATTTTTGTGTATTGTATACTCAGTCCCATAGCACAACTGACTTAATATAAATACTGATTTCATGGTATAATACTCATGAAACATGTAAGAGTTAAGTTCTTTCCATGCTGCAGAAAATGCCACATTAGTATAGGTAGAACCATCCATTATTAGTTTTTATATGAATAATGAATAAAAATACTCCAATAATTATTTTGTTGAACACACCAAAGGACACTATCACTTTGCTCCAAGAATAGAGTGTAATAAGAGAGCATTAAAATTCCAGCAATTTAAAAATACATTAAAAGGGACAAAAAAAAAAATCTTGAAATAATGATTCCTAGAGCCACATGCTAGTGGTACTCAAAATCAAAAGCCTCAGTGAAATCAAACCCATGTTTCCAGCATCTGAGAGCAAGTCTTTTGTGTTTAAAAGTTAAAGCCATTAGTGCTCAATTAAATTGAGCATTAAATTGCAAGAATGAAATATTCTGAGAAACAGTTCTTGATGTCAATCCATCTCTAATGTAAGAAAAATCATTTAAGGTCATTTTCTATACGTAACATATAAGCAGCATTCACAAGTACAATAAACTTCAGGGACAAGGAACTTAAAAAAATAGAAACACCAAGGACATTAATAACTAAGAATTCCTATATAATATCAGGAATTTTCTCTCCTATTTCTGATAGTTTTATGAAAAATAACCTTCCATAGTTCTTAGATTTCTCTACTTATTTATACCAAAAGCATTTGAACATGCAGCAACAGTATATTCATACCATGTGGAATCAGTATATGAGTACTCTTTCTGCATAACAGCTATGTCTGGATGGGAGAACTTTTTCTTAATTTGCAGAACACGTGCAAAGCTTCCTCCCTGCTATTCCTTCCATGTGTAGCTCCATTAGTCCACTGGCTAAAGCCTAATCCCTCACCACAATTATTCCATTTTGTTTCAGAGAATGTACTGCTCTGCAACATGCAAAATATATGGAGGTGCCTATGTGACTTTTCTAGAACCTTATGCTACCTTACTTTATGCTTAGGTTTTCTTTTTCAGTATCAAATAACTTAGTTTCCTACATTATAAATCTCACTTACCATGTCCGAGTATTAACTTCATATCTGTAAAGATCATCCACCAATCCATATTTATTGCCAGGTAATGCTTTGTATCCACCATGGACATACACAGATTTTGTCAGTTCATCATAGACACTAGTATGGCCATATCCACCTTGGACAATTGCTCCTTTTGTTTCTGGTACAAGCCAAGAATTAGACCCTGGAACAGATGTATAAAAGACCTAAGTTAAAGGCTTACTATTGCTATCACCCAATAACTAGGATTTTTAAGTATATTAACTCATTTTCACTACAATTCTAAATACTATGATAACTAAGGAGTTGTTTTAAGAAGTAATTTTACACCAATCTATCCAATTGCAGTTATTTTGATAATGTTATTAGACTATTATCTGCTATTCTTGATTAAACCACAAATACCTTGTTATTACAGGAGCCAGGCACTATCTCATTCTCTCCCATGTGTGAGTTCAGCACACAAACAAAACCCAAGAAAACAAAAAAGCCCAAACATTTTGGAAAATATGAAATCAAGAATTATGACTAATTCTCTCTCAACCCCAACTTTGTCCCACCAGAGAGGGCTGATGAGAATTCAGTGCTCCAGCTACATTAGGAACACCTGTACTCAGTGTTGGGGAAACCCTCTGGAGAAGCCTGGCAGAAACTGAATTTCTTTGAGTTGTGGGAAGTATGTAACATAAGGTAGCTCAAAGTACACATGGATACACACACTTTGCTAGTAAACTGCAAAATTTGAGCTAAAATCAGTTTCCAACTACTATTTCTTTAGTTATTTAACTGCAAATATACCTACTCAGTTGCTGCAAACTCACAGAAGGATAATTTGATAGCAGCTCATTAAACTGGCACTTAAATCCACATTTTTACATCACATCATTAATAACTGTAAAGAGATGCCAAATAAAACCATTCACAATAGCTCTCAAGACTGAAGAATAAAACACAGTTGGAAAGTATTTTACGGTAGCAATAAAATAAGAAAGTTTAAGCGACTTGTTGCCTGTGGCCCTGAAATTTCCATTTTTTTTGCCTCCATCTTCCCAGCTGATAACGTAAGTCACAAAATGAGCAAGCCAGGAGGTAAGTATCTCCTGTAGAAGCCAGTCTACTCAAAAGAGCCTATGATGCTTAGGCAGCCAGTTCTATAGACATGAAATGGAAGAAATAATTTACTTAGAGCCTCTTGAAGATTATGTCAGAAAAACAGAAAGCATGGGCAAGGACTTCCAAATTGGAGCAGTCTCCTAATTCTTAAACTAAATTGTCTACCATTACAAAGTTATTTATCCAAGACTAACACACAACACCATACATACACCTTGTTTCATCTGAAAATTAGTCTGAAATGGAATTGAATTTTTATCTGATATTATTATTAAGATAATCTCTTTTCCCTTTGCATTCTTCTCTTCAGTGAACAGACTCATGACTTCCAGTTGTTACTGTTGCTATTGTACTTTCATTAAATGGTTTCCAGGTACTGCCTCTATAAGCAAGTTAGATTTTTTTCAGTAGCATGTGCCTATAGCAAGTTATACAGTATAGATTACATTAGAAGACTTGTGTTGATTTTGTGTGTAAGAATGCTGATAGTTATGTAATATACTATATCTGATGGAGAGTACCTACATTATCTATAGATAAATTAAACAGTATTTTATTCCATTCTCTATTGGATATTATCAAGCTATTAGGAACCACAACTCTGAACACAAACATCAAATTTGTACCAATAATACTAGAGTTTACACACATATTACTTAGCTAAAAAATATATTCACATGATACAATTTATATAAGATGACTGGTGAGGAATCAACCCGCAGATACACTTTTCTATCACCAATATCATCCTTATTTTTTCATTTAAGTAGTCCTGGCATATAGTAATTTTTTCCTGAGAAGCATATTTCTCTCCATAAATATGGTGATCATCATATGCAAAATAGAATATATTGCATTTATATCTGATTGGTCTATGGAGCATTTGGAACACTGTCATGGTAAAACTGCATATTGCACAGCTTTACATGACTTGCACAGAATTATGGATAGCTGTTCCTTCTCGCATAATAAAAACCAAATTCTATGGACAACTACCTAAATTTATTTCAGAAAGATGTTGCTGGACAAAAGTTCGAAGTAGTATTATTGTGTAGCCTGTATTTCCCATTCTAAAATTTAGTTGAAATGTATACATGCAGTTTTGATCTTTTCCACACTTCTTCCGTATCTTGAATATTGCATTACTCAGAGCGTAATACACTTCTGAATTTAAAGGCATTACTATGCATATGATTCACTTTCTTTTTTTAACAACTTATTTGATAGGAATTTATCATTTGTCTTTTTTTTTTTTTTAAGAGAAAACCAATTTTTATTGAAGGTATTTACATAACTCTTCTCCTAATCAAAGAGGTCCCACTCTTTCTACCATTAGATCAGATGAAGTGCTTGATTGACCAAATCAGTCATGCAAAACTCTGCATTCTCAACAGATTAAAAAGTCAAAGACAGAAAGATCTATGAATAAGCAAACTACAAATAAGGAAACAGGATTTATTTCCAGATTTGTATTTGTAAGTCAAACAGACAGTTTAAAAATACGGCCGAATTCATTTTGGAAAAAAAAACCCAAAACAAACAGACATTCATTCCAGCAACAGGGCTTCCACTTTTCATTTGTAATTTGACATTTTTCATCAACATCTGGGCAATCATCCAAAAAATTCTACCACAAAGTTTCTCTTGAAATGCTTATGCAAATCATTCCAACCATGAATATTCTGTGATTCTGTGATAACTTCAGCTAATTAAATCTGTCAGATACCGAACAGCTGGACACAGTTACAGGCTGCAATATTCCAGTCACCTTTGTCAAATAGAATCATGCACTTGATGTTCAGCTCTACCACGACCATTTCCAGGAGACTGATCAAGTGAAAGAAAAAAAAAAAGCCATCTACAGAAACATGTAAACAGGAGAAGAAATTACAGCTGAGAGAGAAGCTAAACTCACTAATTTAATGTACTGAAGCTGAAAGCTAAGGATACAACTGCATTCCAAAACTATGACAGACACGACAAATGAAAATACAAGGCCCAGCAGCAAGCAGTTTAAACAAAGCTGGGTAGGTATTACTAAAGAAAAGCAGTGATGGTGCTGACAAAGATAAGAGAGAGGAGAGACAAAATCTGCACAATTACGAGACCTCAACCTTGCCTCAGTAATATGCAAAGATTTAAAACAAAGGTTGGTTGGTTTGGTTTTCTGTTGCTGTTGTTTTTTAAAAGGTAACTAAAAAATATAATGGGAAACTGTGAATTATAAACATACCAAAGCATTTATATAACATTTACCTAAAAAATAATTATCTACAGAAGGAAGAGTAGGTGTTCTCTGTATCTGGGATTCATTACTATAGCACCACAATGGAAAATTAACAGTAAATAAGCCGTTATAACAGAATGGCATTTGGGTACTGAACAAGAAGCAGCAAAGAACAATGTTGAGTGGTGCTGAGATTAGTGGGCAGGCTTCTCAAGGATCAGAATGGATTCATTTTATGACACTGTCACAAATTAAAGGTGTAATGATTGCATCAAGTTAGACACTGTCAATTCACAGAAGTAGCAGAAAAACATGATCTTGGCTACCAGGAAAAATGGATCAAAATACACCAAAAATTTACAGATATCGTGCACTGGGATTAACAACATGAAATTCCATAATAGAAGTTCATCTGTTGGTAATGACTGAGAACAACAAGTAGGGTTTAGTTGGGGATGTCCCTGCCCACTGCAGGCGGGTTGGACTAGATGACCTCCTGAGGTCCCTTCCAACCCAAACCATTCTGTGTGTGATTCTGTGATTCATCAGAGAAAGTCTATCAGCTGTTAATTACTTTCTCATGGATGCAGTACAAATGTCATTTTACTACATACCAAGTAGTAAAATACCAAGCGTTCCCAATACAGTAGGATTAAGGTTATTTAGCCAGCCACTGGTGAAATCTCACCTAGAACATCATAAAGGCTTTTCTAATCATCCATTTTCAAGAGAGATTAACTCCTTGTGGAAAAGTTACAGAGATGAACTACAGAATGAGAGCAGAATGGATGAGGTTGCATTAAGTAAGTCTAGCAAAAGGGAGGGTTGGTATCGTTGATATCTATAAATGTAATACAACCTTTGAACAGGTTATGTAAGAATAACAAAACATCCAAGGAGCACCACACTGTGCCATCTTCATTTCATTGCAGTGACGAAGTTGAAAAGTTTTTCAGTAACCATGAAGCTTATGCTAACTTACAAGAAGAGGAAACACATGTTACATCATAGGGCCATTTCTTTAAACACTTGTTCAAAGAAGCATTTTTAATCAAAAGCAACCTATAAACTGCTACTAAAGTCATAAAAAAATCTGCCTAAAAAAATAAAATCAAATCACAAAAGACTTACTCAGAAGTTTCTTAATATACAAGGAGCTTTTAACAAACCCCTGCTAAATCATAACATTATTATTATATTCACCTTCAGACTCACATTGAGATACTAGGAGGGTTTATGAGGTATCACTAGCCTAAGGGGAAATAAATTTCCCCAGGGAGTATCCCAGAAAAGCTTTATGGTTCAAGTTGGTAAAATCATTCACATGATTCCCATACCAGGATTTATTGGTTCCTCGTAAGTTTAGGTATAGCAAAGAAGGACAAGAGGAAGCTCCTGTACTCCTGCAACAACCACCATACCTTTGGAGTAGAAATAAATTCCCATGCATTTGCATGGTGAAATCTGCCTGCAAATAATGTCTGATTTTTCCAGAATTTATTTGACTTTGGTAGAAATTACTTTCTTCACTAATGAGACAACGGCAAAGAATTTTTCAGACCATGCACATATTTATGTGTTTTGTTAATAAGAATTACATATCTTTGTGCAAAGCTACAATCCACAAATAATTAGAACTTGTTTTGATGCTTACTGACCTAGAACCCATGGAAATCTGGGTCACATAATTAGAGAAGGCTTTAGCACCAGAATTAATGTATCAACTACAAAGTTCATAAAGAGGACTGCATCACTAGAGGTTTCAATTCATATGAACCAAAGGGTAAGTACCTTCTTCCTATGCCTATTTCTTTCAGTAGGAATCTGGTAAATTCTTGAAAAATAGCCTTCATTAGGACTCAAAGCCATAGCTGAAAACATTTAGAATGAATAAAGCAGTACAATTTGAAATGTTAAGAAAGAGAAAATTGGAGTCTAATGTTTCTTTCCATAACGTCAGAAGTCTTTTTTTATAACAAATTCTCTTTCCTATTCAGGTGAGTTCACACCAATACGTCTATCATTTCCTATGCCTTTTGAGTTTGGATTCTGAGCTGTTAAAGTCTCCCCAAAACTAGACACTCTTAGTTCAAAATGCCATCTGGAATATTATGGTTAAAAATGACCCTACAGCTGCAAAACCAGGTAAATGCTACAGCTGAAACACAATTCAGGAAAATATGCCTCAAAATTAATTTAACTTAGAGTGCAGGGGAAGGAGGGAAATGCAATGAGGTTAAATGAGACATGAGAATTATCCGCAACAGAAAGAGTTCAGTTACAGCATATAGACCATGTTCCACAAGGCACTGTATGTGTCAATAATCCTTAAGCACATGAGTAGGCTCATGGAAATCAACAGGTTGCCGCATAAACTTGTAACAATATAAGGTGTTTATTATATTTGATGTAAGTGAAGCAAACTAAATTTTTCACTAGTATGAGATAAAATTATCACCTCAGTGAGGAGGTGGGAGTAATTCAAACCCATAGTAACTGCCAGAGAAATAAGAGCTTTCCCCTACTCAAACCTCATCATTATGGAATGAAAGGTTTCGGGGGGTTTTTATTTATTTGTTCATTTTATGTATCATAGAATCACTAAGGTTGGCAAAGAACTTAGGATCATCAAGCCCAACCATCAACCCAACACCACCATGCCACTAAACATGAAATGCCATGTCTGCACATGTTCTGAATGCCCCTAGGGATGGTGAATATGCTTAGTTATAGCCAGTTTTATTAATGCTCCACAAACACAGCTTTAACATTAAAAAACAGGAACAACTTGCTCTCTTATTTTCTCTAGTAACATCGTGTATACAATTTAGAGTGAACCTTATACACAACAATGAACTAAGTTGTAACATTTCAAAAAACAGAACGACATTATTACAGCAACATTAAAGAACTTACAAAATAACTCAATTCTTGTAGTTACTACAGTTCATTGACTTGTGTTTTGCCCTCTCTCTCTTTTTTTTTTTGCTTTACTTACCCTTTTTTACCAGATCTACTCTGTGGTAAGAACAGGAAGTCTGTGGTAAAAAAGTTTCATCATAATAGCAACCTCTGTGTGGAATTTCTGGTTTCAACCTTTATTCCCTTTAGAGTACCACAGCCACGTACCAAATAACACATAGCCAAAGCCATTATACTCCAAACATACACGAAATGCTACTGCTGAACAAGAAATGTGATCTAGGTAATCTCAAGTAAAAAAAGATTAATTTTATTTATTTTGAAAAGTACGTATTTTTCTTTCTGAAAATAGTTTTCTTCACTTAAATTCTGAATTTTTTTTCTTATTGGTACATGATAAAAATTATTTGAAAGTGACTTACTGATGTAGTATTCTTGCACAATGCTTGTGTAACCGTAGATAGCAGAATATCCAAAAATTATAATCATAACCACATCTCTGCTGTCCAGCTCTACAATGTGTGCTGAATGACCTTCCACAGCATATTGTTGGCCATGTACAAGTACTGCAGGAGTTCTGGTACTCCATGTTTGACTGTGTATGTTGAAAATCCATAGCTCATCAGTAACATTGCCATTATTAGTTTCTATTTTGCCACCATACATGTAGATGTCTTCCTGTAAAAATTGGAAGGGAGAGGAGAAAGCAAATAATGGATTACAGAAAGATAACATCTAAACTGCATACTTCAGTGCTGGGTAGTATTTCATAACTGAACAATCTGATTTAAACCTCCACATTTAATCTTACATTAACCAGCTCAATATCAGACACTAATCCCAGACAATGATATTTAAACTAAACTAACAATGATGATAAGAAGACTATTTCTCTGAAATACAAACCCAGCCATGAAAAGGACACCAAAATGAATCTCAATCGGATTACTTCAAGCAGAAAAACTTTAATTACATGGCTCTTCTAATTCATACCGCAGCATTCTATTAAAAACCCTCTAAACTGAAAGGATATTACATTGTTTTCTTATGGAACAGTTCACTGAACTAAAATGTGATTTTCCACACTCAGTCTATGGGGATTTCATTCTGCACGTGCACAAGAAAGCACATTCTCCCTCAACAGCAAAATAACTTAAGTCCTGAGAAAATTCACAGTCATCAGAGCCCAAAGAAAAAGAGATAATGTTTATAGCATCCTCTGGGGCACATTTTCTAAAATCAAACTCCATAGGGGAGAATTTAGCATTCTTTTAAAGGGATGTAGAACAGATTTTCCAGTCTTCATGAACCACGTAACTCAAACAGCAATATCATCTGTTTTGATAAGTAATGAATGATTTACTTAAATATTGACTAAAAGCAAATCCTTGTAAACCTCAGACTTCATCTAGAGCATCAAACCAAAGCATCCAAAGTCACAGAATAAATTGCAGCTTGTTGGCTTCACAGACTTGTTCAAGGACAGTTTATCTTGAGTAGAAAAAATTGCCTGTGGTACTGAGAATGATGGTCTTTGCTAGGACATACCAGAACATACACTCTGCATCCCATCTGCATGGTGTTTGTACAGTTGGCAGTTGTCTTCTGCATACTGCAGTGTAATATGCTAGAGTTTACCTACAATATTACATTTCATTTGTACCTGGGCAGGCTTAGCGCATTTGGAAAAGTTTTACTTGGCATGAAGTACTGACCTTCAGAAAAAGAGGCTAGAAGATAAACAACCTAATATAAGAAGTTTGGATCAACCATGGGGAAATCTCAGACTTATTCTAGGAGGAGCTGATAGTATCTAAACAGACACATATACTATATGCTATTATCAACATACACGTCAAGAAAGATTAGCTCGAATTGGAAGGCATGTAAAATATAGAGGTCCAGTAGAATGACTGCCTATTTAGTCCAGAAAAACAAAGATTTGAGAGGGTTATAATGCTGTCTATATACCTATGGTTGACTGCAAACAGAGTCCAGGACCACACAGAAAACTTCATTACTCAGAAAGATTAGTCAGTAAATGACTGACCAGTCTGATCTCTCTTCAAGAGTACAAGAATATACTTCAAATTTCTGCGATATTTTCAGCTTTGCTTTTTTTTTTTCATTTAAGGCAGGTAAACATTTATTGATTTGGAATTCAAATCACTCGTATGCAGTGGTAGTCTGTGTTACCAATTATTTGGACTGGTGGTGTTTGAACAAAATACATTCACATACTTCAGTACGGATTTGTAGTAGGATTAAAGAGACACATATGAATCTACTCTTTTCCTATGAGATGAAACACCATTTCAAAGAGCTTGGTGAAGACCCAAGCTGTAAGGAGGCTGTGCACTGATTCAATGGAATGACTTGAACCAATATTCTTAAAAAGATCCTATATAGTTCATACATTACACAGCCACATAAATCTCAAAAGGCAAATCAGCATCACTAACTTGGTGGACCAGTTATTTTCAAGTGCAAAGGAGTTAAGTAAGGAGTTGTAGGTGCTGTGTAACAGTATGTGGGGAAAAAAAAAGACACTACACACAAAAAAAAAAGTGACCTGAAGAGCTGCATGAACTTTGAAACAATTACTCAGACAGCTGACAGTAAGAAAGTCCTCTTCACATTTCTACTTAAATGATTCAAAGTTCAGATAAAAGAACATTTCTGTGAGGAGCAATCTTTACAAATGACACAGCAGATCCTGTACACAAGACTATTCACAGAGAAAAAGACAAGAAGGTCGTGACAACTGCTTTATCAACCACAAAAACAGATTTAACTAAGCTTTGCTCAAGGCTATTACTGAGATTAAGAAGCTCCTAGTGCTGCTGAAAAGCACTTTAAAAGCTAGTGATGATCAGCTGAACACTGAGAAAGAAAGGCTCACAGACCAAAGTCAGTAGAAGAAATACAGAATGAAAACAAAAAATGTTACAGGTCAAAAAACATGTCCTAAGCACATAAAAGGGGGCATTTATCTGGAAAGCCTAAGCAGGAAGACTGTAGGAAGGATACAAGGGGAAATGGTCCCAAGCAGCCATAAGATTGTGAAAGGAAGGAATCCCCTTATAAACTCACACTGCCTATATAACATACTTACAAAGCTGAGTATAAATCAAGATATATGCTAAAGGTGAGGCTTTCTGAAAGGCACAATACAAACAGTTTCAGGAGTGCTAGAACACAAAAGCTGCTGACAAAATAACAAAAGATACTAGATATTTGTTTATAATAAATAGCACACCATAACAGGAATGAGACTAAAATCAACAATAAAAAAAGTATAAAACTGAGAGTCAACTGAGGAAGAAAGTGTCAAGAATCTGGCCCAGATAGAAGACGTTAAAAATTGTACTCCTCAGCATGGAGGAGGGACAAGACCAAGAGGCAGGGTGTCCAGGGAATAGATAGCAAAACAACAGGCAAATAACCAACAAGAATATACACGGCCACCAGCAGACTCATACTTTAAAATTCTAATACCACATGTCAAAAGCAACACTTTTAATGAGAGTGGCAGATGGTGAATGAGCATTCACTCAATAAATTATAACCTTGGTCATTTCAGATGAACTACCTCGTATGGATGGAAATTGCGCCAGGGGAGTTTCAGGCTAGATATTAGGAGGAATTTCTTTCCTGAAAGGGTTGTCAGTCATTGGAACAGGCTGCCCAGGGAGGTGGTTGAGTCACCATCCCTGGAGGTGTTTAAGAGATGGCTGGATGTTGCATTGGGGGGCATTATTTAGCAGGTTGATAGGGCTGGGACAAAGGCTGGACTCAATGGTCTTCAAGGTATCTTCCAGCTGTAACTGTTCTATGAGTCTATGAGTATAAACCAATTTATCTTAGTTATGGAAACTTTTAAAAACATTGTGGGTTTTTTCAATTAGAATTTCATATAAATTTTAACATATGAAAATCAAGTATGTAGAACTACACTGTATATTGAACTTGTAATTCAGAGTTCCTGCTCAGTAGGAAATTCTAACAAAAAGGAGAAATTTCTTGCTGTAAACTAAGCAAGTAGGCAATTCACTTATTCATGACATTCCTATCTACAGATCACACTAGTTGGTTTCTCAGCAACTGTTCAGGTGCCAACAAAACAGGGAGTATAGCTCCTCTTATTTTCAATGAAACTTTCCAACAGATGTTTCCACTTTCTCAAAATACCTTTTTCCCCCCCGAGAAATTCATTCCAGGATAAATTTTTTATGAACCATAATGATGACAAAAGGTATATGATCTGTAAATAGTTGATGACAGTAGAGGACAGGAATCATAAGACCATAAGGTAACCCACAGAATTTCTACAGAATACATAAATGAGTATTTATCTTTAACAGTGATAAAAAGATCAAAAAATTGCCAAAATGACCAGTGATCCAGTATGCTTAACTTCAACTGTTCTCATGCTCATGACTTCCAAGGCACTTGGTAACTCCTGAAAAAACATGTCCCAGAACTATCACCTAGTTTTTGCACAGTAGCTTCAACAAGACTTCAAATCTCTTTGCAGCATGTTACAGTGAGAAAAACAAAAATGAAACAGAGCAAGAAAATTACTCCCAAAGATCACTGAAGGAGCAAGTAAGAGCACTAGCTTGTCTGGTAAGTCCCAGTCAACAGACTAGAGCAGAGCAGAACAGCTCTTCTACATAGTTCACACTGAATTCTGAACAGACAGCAAAAATCATCATTTCCTTTGACACTGGACAGGCTCTCTTCCCTACACCATATCTCAGTGTTAAAATTGATTTTTTTATATTTCATATAAATGCAATAATTCAAGACTTTTCTAAAACCTATCATATTTTTAGTCTTGAGACTTTGCAATTTTCTTTTTCCCCAAAAGAACAGTATTTATCAGCTGCCCTAACTATACTTGGGAACACTACACTGTTATGCAAATCCTGCCTGTTTCCAAAGGAATCTTATCTGGTAGCTACCACAAGAACAGTGTAAAGGAAATGCAACAAGGAGGTAATTTATTATCCATTTCTAAAGAAATAAAAGTAAATTAAACATGTTAAAATAACAATATAGTTTTAATTTTGTATTTCATAACTATCATGGCTATACAGAAAAGTTTATCTCTCAGAAACAAGTTTTTTGCCTTAATTCTTACATAAATCAAATCTGTTCTTGAAAATCTGGCCAAAGAAATGCTGCTATCAAACCATATGAAGAACAATCATTCTCCATTTTCTTGAACAAGACTATCAATCTGTTTTCCTCCCACAGCTTGTACTCATGCCTTACTACATAAATTAACTTTATGTAAACTTAGCAGGATCCAAAAATTAATCAGAACTTTTGTTCTCTATACTTACTTGACATTTCAGTTCAGTGAAATCTATAAATCATTAAGAAATTTCTGGAACTTTTTTCCAAGCAAAATATAAGTATGACTCAAAAAAAAAGTCATCTGGCAATACCTCATCCACCACAAAACCGTTTTCTGCATTCATTACATGCCACCTGACTTCGGAGTGTCTAATACCTCACCTTCCTTTCCTCACACCATTATTTCCTTGAAAATGGTAACAACATCAAGAACATTCTTTTATGTGTTATATAAAAAAAATAATGACTAATCAACATCTCTACTTGATCCCATAACCGTCCCATTAAATCAGAACTGACTGGAAAGCAGTCTTGTCACTTAAACTCTTCCTCCTGCAGCCTGCTTCATTATACTTAGCTTATTGGGGAACTACATCCTAGGAACCAGATGACTAGGACAAGGAACCTGATGACTAGGACAAGGAACCTGATGACTAGGAACAGAGGAGCATACTGTAACCTAGGCTTCCCAATGAGACCAAATTTATGACAGAACGTAGCATAGCAATTTGTACATAAGTAGGTTAACCTAATAGTGCTGTCACTATTTCTTCATTATTTCCAGTTTTCCACATTGTTGCTGGCTATATTTAAAGGTATTAACAGAATAGTTATAAAATACTTCTCCATTCCTCATTCCAACAATAATAGGAATTAAAAGAACAACAAACTCACTGAGGAAAGATTTTATCCCACTCAAAGGAGAAAAAGTTTTCACTCTTTTTAGTTTGTTAAAGCTAGCTTTTGATTAGACTAATAAAAATACCAGAAGACATAGACTCAAGATCAGTATCAATTATTCTGGAAAAGAAAACAAAACTGGAAGTAACATCCATAAAAATCAAATGAGTGAAATTAAATTTGACTACTGATAAAATGGTCTTTATACTGGAAAACAATTACTACTTTATCAGCCTACCTGTTTGCTTCATTCCTATTGCCAATCTCAAAGGAAAGAAATCTCAATGCCCAGTTGTCTTTCCACTGTCTTGGGACCATGAGCAACAGTTTAATTACAAGGCTGAATTCTAGGATTCAGCTACAAGCTCACTACCAAGTAAACTCACAGCAGTCACCCTACACATACCCTGTATGCAATTCCCTTTCTACTTTATTTCAAGGATCTAATATTTTCCAAATTATTAACTCCCTATCTAGTCATATTTAGCAAAACTATGTGTACATACTTTAAAAACCTCACAAGCCATTTCTTCTTGTCTCTTTCCAATCCTATTTCTTTTATTAAATATTTCAAAGTATGTTGACATTTTTCACTACCAAAATAACAGAATCCATATACAATCTTTGAGATACATGGGAAACAATTGCTAACAGAGGTAGGTGGCACCTTTCCAATAACCAGTCTGAAGAGGCACTGAATACTAGCTAAAATTTCAGCTGGTCTAAAAGCAGAACACTTTATACTCTCTCCTCTGGAAATGCATAAAAAGTCTTAGTCACTGGTTGTAACTATAAATCAGTGGGAGGGGTTTTGTTTTCTTTAGAATAAAGTACAGTACTTCAATTTTAACTAAAGAACCCTTCTGAGGGAAATGGCCACAGTAACATTTCATTCTCCACAGAGTCAATTATACAGCTTAAATTTAACTTGCACCATGACCAGGCAATACCAGCTTTGAGCTCCCAACTCCAGTCTAGCACCAGGCTTTGATATCTCAGGAGCTCAAGTCAAAAAAAAAAAAAAAATCTTAATTTTAGTTGTTCTTTGAAGATATTTTCTTTTCTCTTAACTATAAATGAAACTTTACACAATGACTAGTACACAGCTTGAAACACAGCTCAAAGCTGCCATCTCTAGGTATTATGTTCTACTACTCTTCACACTGAATTATTTCTGTTTCTTTCAAGACGCTGAATGTCTGAAAAGAAAAATACAAAAAGTTGATCCTAACAAGTTAATTTAAGAACTTACTGCAAAAGGATGTATTTTTGCTCTTGAAAGTTCTTCAGCTTACATGATCAGCACCTTTTAGTCCGTGTAATTTTCAAAACAATCACTACCACAAGCAACATATTAGTTATTAGACATGAGTGGTGCTGTGTTCATTAGAGTATCCTAATTACTAATCAACATATGCCTTTGACAACAGAAGGAGCTTCTTCAATACATGCTTGTAGTTTTCATTAATATTAACAAAGATCTCTGAACAAACATTATAGTTAATATTTGCTGGTAAAAGTATCTCTATGGTGGTTACCTTTTCGTCTGGAATATCTCGAGAAAATATTAACACTGTCAAATAAAAATGTTAAATGATATTTCAAGACTTTATTCTGAGCTGCTAAATGATACATTACTTGAATGTTTCACAACTGAAAGGTCCACATTCTACAAGAACAGTAATAACCAAAGATACTGGTCAGAAGGATCTGACCTTCCAAAGAACAGATAATACATTAGTAGCGAGTCAGGGAACTGATGAAAACAAAAGCAATTTTTGAGTTGATGTCAGGGCATGCACAGACTCTAATTCATATTACTACTGAAAAACACCTTACAACATTAACCATGCCTTGTACAGATTTCATATCCCTGGAAGAGCAGATGCAAGAGGGACAAAAAACACCACACAAAATAAGAAACCGACACACATCTTCCTATATAAAAAGAAGACTGATCAGAAAAAGAAAGTAAAAGCTACAACTAAAATGATAAAATCTTTAATGACAATATGAAGATTTTTTGAGGACATGTCCAGATCACATGAATGCTTCCTACTTAAAAAAAAAAACAAAACCAACAAATAACACACAAAGTTTCCCATTACAAATAAAACAAATAGAGCTTATTAACACAGGAGGAAAACAGAGACTGTTAGAAAAACACATATACTTCAAAGTAAGAGTTCTAAAACTACAGTAGATTAAAGTGCAGAGACATATAAAGGCAAGTCATAAAATTATCAGTTGCCTGCAAAATTATATATAATGTAATAAAATAACATTTTTCAAAATGCATTACAAACTCAGCCAACTATATAACTTCTGGTGTCGACAGGCAGTCTGAAGGAGTATTCTGAAAATACTCAGTCATTGTAACAAAATTAATTTTCCCATGTGAGTTCTTCATGGTAGACTTTATATGTATTTCCACAGAAATTAACAGCAGAAGGTTACAGTAAAGAAAACCAAACTGAGAAAACAATCAGCAAGATGCCACCAAGATTAGTTCTGAAGCAATTTAAGAACAAAAACAGACTGCAGTGTGTAAATCCCTCCTTAAAAATATCTCAGTTCCAAAATCTGAAAAGCAGCAGGCAGAACGGGCAGAATTCAGTGAACACATGGATAAGTCACACAGGCTGAGGAAAAGTCTAACAGCTTTTGAAAAGGGAAGTTATATCTTGCAAATCATTGGATTTTCCTAAAGGAATCAAAGGTCCGGTTGACACAGTTACCTAGGATTCCAAAACACGCTTGATAACAATCCTCATATCTCAAAGAAAGTACGATGCTCTGGGACAAGCAAGGCAGAAAATGCAAGGCTAAATTATTTGATAAAGAAAAGTTTGGGGGGAAAAAAAATACGCACTTCTTAACTGAATGAGTGGTGTCATGAGTGGTGTTCCACAGAGAACCACAACTAGGTTTTGTTTGTTCAACACACTGAAAATCTAACACAAGGATGAATGGAAAAATGCCAATGCATTCTGACAATACAGGTAGCTGAGACAATGGTCAAAACCAAAGAATGATGAATCATTTCAAGATCACTAACAGCACACACAAAGAAATTCATTAAATAGGATGCTGAAGAGTCCAAACCTGATATAAAGCAAGAGTGTGTCCGTATCTCTGGAGCGGCCCTTTGGACACAGGTACTACGTTCCATATACTGCTTTCCAAATTGTAGCTACAAAAGAAATAGAAAAGTAAACATCTATCCACAGAGAAAGAGAGGTTTTTACATGCTCTATCTAACCTCCACTTGGCAGTCTTATTCAGTCACTCTTTATTGGACATTGTATTTTGTTAGTAGCAGTAATATGATCACTTTTAATTGTTACAACAGTGTACTAAATGTTCAAGAGAAAGAGAGCGGCTCTTTCAGGGACCCATCAACATTCTGAGAAAATGGGACTGTGATAAAAACCACCAGACTTATATAAAAAGTTATGAAACTAGGTTGCTAAGCTCACTGTTACTAGCCACACAACAAAATCTCAGCTCACTAAACTGCTTATATCACAATCTTTTGCAGTACTTTGAAGACTTACTGTTGAGAACCCTCTCGGCTATATGGTTGATTTTCATTTCCATTAAATTTGCATTAATGGATTAACATGCAACAAGAGAGGTAAAAAATAAGTGACAGCTAGAAAAGAAAAACACCGGAGATGATAGGATTTGTTTTGGATGATTGCAAACGTGGAAGAAAACAAGAGGTAAACAAAAATAGGAGAAATAAGCATGCTACCAAGCATATGCTAACACTTGCATTTGCCACATTTAGGGCCTCTACATATATGCAAGTTACCATCCAAATCAGCTAGGTAATACTTACAGCTGCTTCAGCTTCGTTTTCAGTAGGTGGTCAAATACACACACGTACAAACCATCATATGTATAAAGAAGTGAAATACAGACGACCTGCCTAACCTACTAGCACAGCACCAGCAGGCAAAGGGCATTAAATACAAATCTGCTATAACCACTTCCATAATGCAGGTAGCATTCTAGAGGTACTGTCTGAAAATACTAGCATGTGGATTTCTTTCCCTGTTTTATCACCAAAACCATGTTAAAGTTCTGCAGCAAGAGTTTTCACAAAACTGAAGAAAGTACATATTAGTATCACATACAGTTTGCTGTTACCCATATTTTCACTTGTTTTAATCATAAGAAAATGACAAGCATAAAATAAGACCATATAAAGCTTCCCATTAAATTGCAGGATAGAGATTACCACCCTGGTAGCCTCCCTAAGCCACATCAGAAGGGATACAACAAAGAAGTCACTTACTTTAACACCATTTGGAATGAACTGTAGTTAAAAGTGTATCCACCAATCACCCACATGAATTTCCCATGGAGGACTGCCTTATGTGAAGCCCGGCCCACAGAAGGGCTGAAGGGCTTTACGTTTGGTAGAATCCAATAAGACTCAGTGGAAGGGACGTTCAAGGAACAATCTGGACCTGTTTTGTAAACAAATGTGCAATTTGTACAATCTGTTAGACAAGAATGTTAAAGTCAATAAAGCAGAAACAGGGGAGGCTTAATTACAGATGTCAGGATTGCTCATTCTGATAAAATACAGTATGCACTTTTATGTTTAACAGATGCTGAGTGAAAAAGGTTGACAACTAGGGATGTCAGTCAAATTGAAAGCGTTAGATTAGCTCCAATAAAAATGATCGATTTCTGCATTCTTCTCAGAAAACATACTTTATGAGTCACAAATTGAAAGAAAGGCTCAATGCATCATATTTTTAGATGCTGTATAGTTCTAAAATGTCTATCACAATATACAATGCATGCTACCTCTGGAGAAAAAATATATTGTAGTCGGACTAACATAAGTAAGCTTGAATCAAGGCAAATAACATTACAGTTATATTATAGATTTTACTATATTGAATCTCAGGAATAAAAATTTGTCCTTTTCCAATGCCATACTGCATCACTTTTCAAGAGTAAATACACTGTAAAGTGCTTTATAAAAACAATAATTTGAGTATTTTAATTTTATAGATCATTCTACGAAACTACCAAAACCCTCAACAGAGATTTATCAAATGCAGCTTGAAGAAGTAATGTTCAAAACAAGTAAGAGGAGGTAGTTCTTCATGTAGTAAGTTTCAGAACTTCTTGGCAAGGACACTCTCCTGACAAAGGATGCTCAGGTTTACACTGAGCCGAGGAAAAGACCAGACAGGCATTTAGAAGAGAGCACTGAAGTTGACTAAATCAATTAAATAAGTAATTTACATCAAATTCATAATTTTGAAACGTATTTTCTTGGAGGAAGGAGAGGGGGAGAGAGGTTATTTTTCCTATGTGTATTCTCATTTGGAGGGCAATGTGTTACAATTATTACTTATAAACAACAATCAGGCATTTAATCTGTACCTAATCAGTTGTAAACTTCTAGTACTGCATAGAAGAATGATGTCCATTTGTATCCAAATTACCTTCCATTCATTAAATGATGGAGACGCTCAATTCCCATTGTTCATTATACCTTCTACTTAGAAAAGATTAATGGCATTTGAATGAGGTCTAATGAGAGTATGAACTATTCAGTAAGTTATTTCTTAAGCATTAATAATAGATAATGTAATAGAATTGTAACCTCAGTAAGATTCTGATTTGGTAAATCACTGGAGAAAACACTTAATTTGAATCTGTAAGTGCTTAAAAATAAACAATTGATTAAGTATTCTTTGATCAGGGAAGACTTTGAATTATAAAAACAGTGCCTCCAGACAGAAAATGAAACAGGTTTATGCCTTTTACTACAGCTCCCATTCTTGCACAGACATTTAGTGGTGAACAGTGCCCCGTTGTGGCAAGTCTATGGCAATTGATTTGAGATTTTTCATTTCTGGAGGCTGGGAACCGCAGGAATTCACACAGCAAATCCCAAATACAGTTAGATGAAACTGACTGTATTTTAAGGAGGCGAAGCAGAAACTTTGTATAAAAAAGTTAACAATGCAAAACTCTTAATACTGTTAAGCAGATCGGTGATTGAAAGAATATCTTGGATAACTTCCTCACAGCCTCAGTGCTTCACTGCTAGTCTACACCAAACGACAGGAACAGTGAGCTAGAACCACCATGTACCCAGGTCTTGTTCTGGCATGGAGGAAGGATACATTCTAAGGAGACATACATGAACTCACACAGAATCACCAAGACTGGAAAAGACCCCCAGGATCATCAAGTTCAGCCTATGACCCAATACACCAAAACATCTAAACCATGCCACTCAGTGCTACATCCAATCTTCTCTTAAACACCTCCAGGGACAGTGACTCCACCACCTCCCTGGGCAGCCCATTCCAGAGCCCAATCACCCTCTGC
>VWZO01022187.1:38917-75435 GCA_013396975.1 Bucco capensis | reverse complement strand
AAGAATCTAATTTCTATTTATTGAGGAGTTTCATGAACTGCCAGAGTAAAAATCTGTTCCAGTTTTTCAAGTCATAAGATCTATTTCCACCTAATGAGATAACATCATCTACTATCTTCAACCCTAGTCTCTTCCTTTGAGAACACAGCAAAAAAAAAAGTATGATGTGTTGAATACAAATGTCAGTCATGTTTTTCATACACTCTGAACGACTGACTTCAAATATTTGTAGTTAAATATTTATTTTGTATTTGTTTAATATCAGAACACGAGTTGAAAATTATTTCTTTAACATAATCTTTCAACCACCACAAACACAAACCCAGTATTCCTATTCTCAGGTACAGAATAAAAATCTTTCTATGATAATGAACTTGAGATTGAACGTATGTTCAGATACATTCTTTCCTCAAAATATATTTCCATTAAAAAAAAAAATCTACTGGAAGTTTTACCGAGCAGTAAATTACCTTTCTTATAGGTCAGTGATGAGATAGTAACTACATAAAAATACAAGTTGCCATGTAAATGAACAGATAAATATTGTTCAAGAACAGCTGACCGGCAGCCTAGTAGTAGGTGTATTCATGTATTCCTACACTGCCACTGCACAGTTCCACAACATCCATATAGAATGTAATTATTTCCCCTTTCCTGCAAATAGTCTTGCTCCAGATGAGCTTTTCATGGTAGACAGAGAGATCCTAGATAGGTCTCCAGCTAAAGTAGCATGGTGACAAATTGTGCCAGGACTCAGCCTTCTTCATGAATGAAACAGTCAGAAATCCTAATGGACACAAGCTGATGCAGTTCTTGAAATGCCATCTGGTTGCTATTGTTCAGCCCCATTTCTTTCCTCACTCAGAAGGAGTAGATCCACCCAAGGGCAATCTGGCCTTGGGGAATCTGCAGGGTCAGTCTGAGCACGCAAGCCAAAACAGCTGCACTGTCTGCCATTGTTGCTTACCACTTGACAGTACCCTTTAACTGTTTGAGTATCAAACTCTGTGTCAGCTAGGTAGGTACAGAAAAACAAGCCCTGGTGCCATGGCAGTCTTTACTGGAGATGTATTACAGGGAAAGCTTTCCTAGTCTTTTGTGACTGAGCACAAGTATACTGTTTCTTAGATGCTGCGTGAGATTTTTCATCTTAACACTAAATAAAAACTGTTTGGCTTCTTACTCTCTAAAAGAAACAGGGACTTTTCAGACTAGCAGTNGAAAAACAAGCCCTGGTGCCATGGCAGTCTTTACTGGAGATGTATTACAGGGAAAGCTTTCCTAGTCTTTTGTGACTGAGCACAAGTATACTCTTTCTTAGATGCTGTTTAGATCTTAACAGTAAATAAAAAATGTTTTGCTTCTTACTCTCTGAAAGAAACAGGGACTATTCAGACTAGCAGCAGCTGGCAGATTTTGAGACTCCATGCTAATACCAGCAAGATCAAGCTCTAATATCTCTGCTAACAACTTTCAGAAAACTTCACAGCTGTAATAGGCAAAAGCCACCTTCAATTTTCAAAACTAAATGTATCAACAGCCATTTTACCCCAATTTTTCTTCTACTAGCATTGATATACCTGGACTTAAAGAGCTGGTCTCTCTGTACACCCTACAAATGTTTATAAACAACACTGTTCCCTTCCAGCCTTCATTTTACTAGTTTAAACAAACTATGCTCTGTTACTATCTGTCATAGCCATGACCATCCTAAGTTCTACCTCTGAGCCTGCTTCAATTTGCATTCATAAGTGTAGTAACAAAAATTAACATAGTACTAACATTTTCACACATTTCAGTGTAGATTCTGTGACTGATCATCCTACTAGTGCACTTGATACTTTACAGACTATAGTTCATAATGTACATAAAATTAAGAATATTAATTCATATTCTAACTGAGATAGCCAAGCAAATTTTCTCACATGTAACCTTCCACACTTCAAGATCACAAAATAAATTCTTAATACTCTTAGTTCCTACATGTATGAATTTAGAATTTATATTGAAGTAATTGCATCCGACATATTAACCTTTTTTTGCAGGACATGCTGGGTTTGCTTCCTACTTAAAGCAATTCACAGCTTTTTCTTAGCAGATTTCATTAGCAGTCTTATGACTAGGATATAAAAATTATGTAATAAATCAATCCTAAGATGAGTCTTTAAGTAGAACTGATATCTTTCCACCCTAAGTTACTTGTTCAGCACACCCACTCCCATTTCACAATTAAGCCGTGTTCTCCTTACTGCTCCTTTATGTATTCCCCGACTTTGGCAGTTTCAGTGGTTTCCTATCAAATGCTGAGGTTCAGATAAAATATATTGCATTTTTGGTCACTTTTCTTATTAATATAGTTCATATTAAAATAAATTACCAGGGGATCAGACCCAGCCAGGACAGGTTTGTTAAAGGCAGGTCCTGCCTGACAAAACTGATGTCTTTCTATGAAAAGATGACCTGACTATTGGATGAGGGAAAGGGTGTGGATATTGTCTTCCTGGACTTTTGAAAAGCATTTAACACCTTTCCCCATAGAATTCTCATGGGAAAACTGGCTGCTCATGGCCTGGATGAGCATACAATCTGCTGGATCAAGCACTGGCTAGATTGATGGGCCCAAAGAGTGAAATCAAGCTAACAAAGCTTTGAGCTGCCTGAATCCCTTTCTTCCTATTCTTAAATAAAGGGGCTACAGATAACAAACTAA
This sequence comes from Bucco capensis, assembly GCA_013396975.1. NCBI lineage: Eukaryota > Metazoa > Chordata > Aves > Piciformes > Bucconidae > Bucco > Bucco capensis. The sequence goes on along the minus strand of VWZO01022187.1, from coordinate 72,725 downwards.
ATTTGGTATCTTCCCTTATCCAGGGAGATCAGCACAATCTCCTCCTTGTGTCTAGTACGTAGTATTATTGCATTTATTCCTTAGTTTAATCAAGTGTTTTCATGTTCTACCTTGCTACATATATGTGCATGCATTTTAAATTTTTAGAATGTCATAGATCTATTTTAAAATTACCTTTTTCATTAAAACTCTCAAACTCTAAGGAACTCCCATTCCTAACGCTCAGCCTAATTGCACATACAGAGCATTATCAAGCACTTTAATGCAGCCAATCATTGATTGAAATGAATCCAATAAATTCTACTAAACTTGCTTTCACTAATCATCAGATTAATACCACAAAGGTATTAAAAACCAAAGCTGGCTCCTCATTTAACTGTGATTTCCTATCTTTTGCAATAGCAATACATAGTTTTCTCATGCAAAATGTTCAGACACTACTTATGATAGCTATATTTTGTTTACAAAATGCAAAGTCCTCTAAGGATACTTGACAAATTAAATTCAATCTGAACATAAAACTGAAGAAAAGGTTTCTAGTATATATGAAATAACCATTCTTGTTAAGCCAATTACTTCCTATGAATTCTGTATATGTAAAAGTTTCAACAACTCATTTCTATGATACGCGTAATAAAATATAAATATATATTGACTGCAGAAATTGGATTTTAACTTAAAATTAGGGGAGGAAAGGACGCCTCGGGTTTATTTTTTCATGCGCATATATAGCATCGATGTATGTATATTTAACAGGACATCACCCAGACCGTGAAATTGCACTTCCTTCTGACTGAATTGACAGTTGGCCAGGAAAAAAAGCCTGAAAAGTAAAATCTAGACAAAGAGGGCATTATCACAGGGCAAAATCATTAAGATATCTGCTTCTAATTTTTTTTCCTTCCAAAACCAGGTTTGTCTGAAGCAAATATTACATCATAGGTCCACCTCTCTAAAAATACTTACTTGTATGCTTTCTGTTCAGAAACATCTAGGCACAACAGGCAAAAAACTCAGATTTCAGGCCTCTCAGCAGTTGGACAAGCTCTTTCCAGCATGGCACTTCAACTGCCACTGCCTGAGCTCACATCTCAAACCTTCTCCATCCTATCAATAAACCACAACTACACAGGCACAGCTTTGCTAAATCTCAGCAGTGAGGAATAAGGCAGGCCAAAGCCTGACCTCAAAGCCTTACACTGAAGAAGTGGGCATGAACTCAGCTCTACTTAGTCCTTTCAGGATACTCTAACTATAAGCATACCTTGGCAGAGTAGTTCTGGCCATTCTCAAGATGCTGTTAGAATAAACAGCATAGTAATGAGCAAGGCAAAATCCTGAATTTGAATTTTACACTGCAGTAGTCATAGCACTCCTTTTATTCTTTCATTGTTTACTTTTCTTCCTACATAAAAGCTCATTTTTCCCTAGAGAGAGGTTATAAAATTCAAGCTGCCTGAATTACTAACAGATGTATTTCAAAGTTAATTAGTTTAATTTCAGAATCTGGTCTTCTACATCTCTATCTGCTGGGAGCAGATCTGTAGGGAGAAATAACTAACTATACACACTCTGGAATTGTTATTGGTGTTTTAACTTTGGACTAGATCTGATCCCTAGGACTGAATACCCATTTGTGGCTGGTGTGCATTACATGCAACCTTGGAGCTCAACTTCTGGTACAGCTGCATCCAGAAGGAACGTAGTGCCTGTGTTTTCAAACCACCTCACAGTGCAATCCAGAGCACAGCACAAACGGACGATCAGATTTGCTTCAAAAGTATCCTATTGATCCTCTAAGACTAATGTAAACACATTCTGTAATTCCTTCCTAGTAGATCTCCTTTTTGCTTGCAGTATTGATATGTTCAATGCTCAAAGTACCAAAAAAGATTCTCTGAAGTTCAATAGTCTTCAGCTCTTTCTCTTCCTGTGTCCTTGTTTGGCTTATGACCCTAAACTGACCAACAAGGTATTCCGCTCCACATACGTCATACTCAGTATAAACTGAGGATCAGTCCCTGAAACTTTCACATCAAGCTTGGCCATANTTCATTCGCGAAGCCTAGCCACGACGACCTGAGCTATCCGAGATGGTGGTCTAGTAACTCTCCTTGGGAGGATCAGAAGCCCAGCTCTGCTGTTGCAAGATCTCAATCCAAGTTCCTGACTCCAGTTCCAACATCCAGCCCAAGTCTGCCGCTGTGTCCTTCTGCTACAATATCAGTGATGACAGTGACATAGTTGCTATCAAGGGGTGTTTGGGTGTGGTACTGGTTTTGTATATAGTTGTATATATTTCATTTTATTGTTATTATTTTCATTAAAGTAGTTCAAGTTTTAATTTCCAATCCACAAGTCTCTCTCTCTCTCTCTGTTACTCCCTTTTTCCTTCCTGGAGTGGGGGAAATGGGGTAATAGAAACTGTCACTGGATTAGTGGTCATCCCAGCCCTAACCCTTGACATCTGTCTACATCCAGTAGAGAAGGTACAAGCACCAAGAGCATCCCCGGATCACACTGGACAAGGGAGAGGAAGTATAGTGTGCCTGTGCAGGAGCTCTCAGCGAGAGAGCTCCTAAGTGTAGTCACCCCTTAAGCTCCCCATCCTAAGACTGTTTCCTAGAGAGCACATCAATTCTGTGACATGACTTGAATCTTGTTGATAGTTACACTCCTCCCCTTAAGTGCTGATCCCCCAGACTGGGCACTATATGCCAGTGTTATCTCATAGATGCCTATTACAGAGAAATGGTCCCTTCCACTCAAAATTCTTCATTGATGATTATTACCTACAGTGATCTTCAAGTCTTCTAACAACTGCTGCTTTCTTTTGCTGACACAGCATGCAGTCTTTTTTCCCAGATCACTTTAGATTAAGTGATATTAAGACAATTTTCTAAATTATGACTTTGAACTGGATGATTTATAGCTCGTTAAAAAGAAACTAATTCCCTTTATTTACCACACAGTGAATCTCATTATCTTATCTAAAAATTTAATCAGGGAAAAAAGAGGTCTTTTATAAAAATGTTAATTAACAACAGACAAAAACTGGTCACTGAAGAATTCTCCAATTAAGCACTTGTCTACTTCATATTTTACAGGTATCTATTGTTTTAATTCCTTCTGTAATAATAGTTTTTAACCTATTTACTATGTGGAAGGCTACTTATTTCCTTCACATGTTAAATCAAGCTCCTCTAAGAAATCAAATAACATGTCTATCAACAAGGCATTTTAAAAAGCCACACAATACATTCATAGTCGCTAGCAATATTTTCATCATGTCCAAAGATAACCGACCTAACTCCTTTAAAAATATGGAAAGGTTTCCAATCCTTCCAGTCATCCTGAATTGTTAAACCTATTATGTAAGTTAGCTGCTTTGAAATCTCCTCTACTCATTTACAGCCTGAGACAATCCAAGACAGTGTTCTTAGTATCACAGAGTTTTCTGGTTGTAAGCACATATGTGGCAAATGGTAACAACTTTCTATAAACTTCTTAAGCAGGTCAAACAGTACAAGAGCCACCACTTTTGTCTTAGTACACATTTCTTTTTTGCCTGTCTCTAGTAAAGAAAGAGCAAGTCAATAGAGTATCAAGACAGATCAACGCATAATGGGACAGCATATGTGGTAGCACTCATAAAAGGCATCACTTCAGGAAAAACTTCACTCTCCTTTCTGTTGCCTGAATATTTTAAATTAACCAGAGTTCAAGCAAATACTTAAGTTTCATCCTGAGATCAACGACCTCAGAAACATTTAAGATTATTAAAGTCATAAATTCAAGAAAAATACATTTAACAAAATTGTACTTGCCAAGTTTACTTTATTAAAAATATTCTTTGTTGTAAGTCTTAAAGTTTTTATTGTCACAGCTTCATTCAGTATTGGTATGCCTAGCAGCTACCTGCCAATACCTACACGGTTCTTCTCCCACAAAATATATGTAATAACAAGCAACTTTTTACTTAAAAATATTATTCTATCACAAAAACTACAGTGCTCTCTCTTCTCAGAATACTTGTTTTAAATGTGAGGTTTTCTTCAGAGATGCTCCTTCCACAGCATCCACAAGATGTCACCATTGCAAAAGAAAAAATCCACACACTGTGAAACAGTAAATACCTTTTCTATGTTCCGAACCATGGATTGTATTTATTGCACATCTCAATGTAGTCCAATGATTTGTTTTAATATACAGTCTAAATATACTCAAAAAAACCCAAAATGTGAAAAATCCAAAACATAAAATTCTCTTCAAAGACACAAAAATCATGACCCTACTTTAGCCACTGGGTTTGATTACCCAATACAAGAAAAACTTGGCAGATACCAAAAGTAGTAAGACGAGCATTGCAAATAACCTACATAAAAGATAATGTCAGTTTAGAAACTAGAGAGTATACAGATGCAAATAAATAAATAAAACAGAAACGTAAGTAATCTTCCAGAGATCTTAAGGAAAGTTTGGTAGTGTTTTGTGTTTAACAAGAAAAAAAATTATGCAAAGCCAGCTCATCTGTCACAGAATTTTAAAAAATTAATTGAAATTTATGTAGGTTTGGTGAAAATCGAAGGAACAATGAAGCAAATTATCTCTGTCTAATCCTACTCACTATAGGAAAGAAAAAGAAGCTACTATGCAAAGAAATGCTAGCTGACAAGAATGTACTAATAATGACTGACTTATTTCGTGCTCATTGCTTAAGATTACAGCACTGTATAGCCTCAAAAGTGTTTGCAAAGATTTGTGACTTCTCCCATTTTGTACACAGTTGATGAAATTGCAAGGAATCAATATCCAAACAAGAGAGTCATACTCTTGCTGCAAGTTCTATTCATAAATTCTTTAGAGATTGATCTTTCAGTATCTATTTTGTGCACTAGAATCATGATGGTAGGTTCCAAAAGGACCCAGTAACAAGTCTGCACTGTTTCCATTCAATGACCATATTGCCAACCCACTTCCTTTCTGAGAGCGCACTGACTGCCTTTTAATGAACAACTTCATTAATTATTAAGAAGATAAATGGAATAAATCTCATGGTGTCTTTGGTCTAATAGGTGTGATAGCTAAGCTAAAAGGAGTATAAAGTCATTTCCTTTGATATGCAGCAAGAAACAGCAATAAAACAAACTTAGAGGCAGGAAGTATCGGGATACTTAGCATACATACATAGCAGCTAAGTAGATCTGGAATTATTTTAATATTTATTTTAAGACAAGAAGGGCAATTTCAATGCAGAGCAAGCTAACCCAACTGAGACCTCCATTAGGAGTGGTAAAGGATGAAAAAAATTCAAAAACATCTAGCATAATTATAGTAAAGTGAATTAAACATTTAGGATCTTAAATAATTGATCTTTAAAAAGAAACAATTATTTATGGTACTGGGAATAAAACTACAGCACATGCTTACAGTACATCCATTATTCCACAGTACATGTTCACATCATAACAAGTCACCTTACCTTCCTTTTTCATTGAGAGGCTATGCAAATAATACACAAGAAACCAGGCAAGTGAATACTTCAGAAAGCACTGACAATATCGTGTGATGATGTGACATTAAGAAAGGGGTAAGAACGTAAACCAAATCTATCTAGACATTAGAGAAATTAGTAGAGTAGGATATTAGGCCACGGAGGAATATAGTGTTCAGAAGTGCTCACAACTCTTCAGTAATTACGGACATTATTTTTTCAAAGTAATGATCCGAAAGGAACAATCCCCACCACAAGGAAGATCAGGTCAGATATTTCTGCAATACCTTCAGACAGAAAATATCAAAGCTTTGAGCCTTTTATGGCATTAAATTACACACATAGGTCCACACGAGAACTTAATCCAGAAGTTATTTTCTTCGTTTATGTTTATTCTTTAAAGATGCTAAGAGACACAGTAGATAGTATTCATTAAAAGCAGGGGTTTTTTAAAGGTTAACTTGATTCCAAATAACGCAACCTTACCTTGCCAGCTATCATTGCAAACACACAGCTTCTCGCCTGTCAAATCACAGTAGCCATGATCTGGACTGCCACAGTTGGCTTTACAATATGGAATATCACATGCTTCTCCTTTCCAGTATTTGTCACACTCACAGTATACTCGGCTTGGTACAGACACACTGGTTGTACACTTTCCATGTTCTGAGCAGTTGTTAGGACAGGAATTAATTCTGAAAAAAATATGTTAAATAAGGGAAAATGACCAGAGTTGATGACAGTGGTTTTTATGTGACAGTATTCCAAGAGTATGTGTCAAAGTACATATTTTCCTGAAAGATTTCTATATACTGACAAAATACAAGTTTCATCACTCTACAGGCAAGTGAGCTGAAAAGGTGTTTATTCAGGCTTACGTATGAAGTCTTTGATGCAGTCAGGATCACAGACATCATGTACTTTAGCAAGAAGCATTGACACTCAGCATAAGGACAGACCCTGCCTGAACAGCTTGCCATCTAGTTTCTCTACATTCCAGTGTGAGAACTCTAGTCAATCACTTCAAATGCTTGTTTTCTCTAGGAACATCCACACTGGGAGTGTCTGTGAGCAGTAACCCTTAAACTCTCCACTACAGGCATACAGTTAAAGGGGCTTTGATTCATGCTATAAATTAGTATGTCTAACATCTGAGTGGAATAAAACTGGAAAAATCAAGTAAGGAAAACAACTACATGGCTAATACTCTGAAACCACTTACAAGTAGCACTTCAGGCTTTGAATCCCTAATAACAGGGCCACCTTAACCTTGCCTCCTTAACTGCACAGTCAGAAATGCAAAGAGAGACTTATTTCAGCCTAATCTTTTCTATGACTGTTACGGGAGTTAGCATTTCTGTGATACACCCCTACCAAATACTGACATCACAGGCAACTGGACTGCAGAGTTATGCAAACAGGTTCCAAAAATGCAAGCAATTCCTTTGAGAGGAAGAGGGATGGAGGACATGGAAGTACGCGGGTCCTAGAGCTTCCAGGAACATAATCTCAAACAGTATGGACCTGATGAAGTCCAAAAAGGATTTGAAACATTTTTTGGTGACTCACAGCAAAGGGTTGGGTTAAAACTCAGAATAAAGTGTTCTACAAACTCCTGATGATAATGTAGATTGTTCCCTGTAGATGTGAGATCTGGATACTGTTCATAGCCTTCCTTGACCTTACCAAAAGGAGAAAGAACTGAAAAAGTTACTGGAGTTCAAGGCTGGGCTTTGGCAAGTGTAGTTGTAGTAGGACAGTCAGGAGATGTATTTCCTCTTTCTAAAGACTCATACCTCAGAGGACTGATTCTACTGCATTACTAAAAAAAAAAAAAACCCAAACACATCTGAACTGTAAATGCCCTGGGAATTTTGCCTAGTAACACACACAGTAGTAACTGCTGCGAGGAACCTCTCCCTCCAAAGAGAGAATATTCTGCAGTAAGGTGAACAGTTAAGTCTTTCCAGCAAGAGATACCAGCTTAAAAGTAGATATATTCCCACTCCAACAGGTTTGTTAAGAATTTAAACAGAATGGGAAAAAAAATGTGGATCAGTAGAGTTGGAAGCAGTTTGCCTGACTCTAAGGAACACAAAATTTACTCGGAGCTCTGGAGTAACTATCATTGCTTGCTACTGGCATGGCAAAGTAAAGAAATGCAAATGATCCATCAAGATGAAGTCAAACACTGCTTTGGGGTTACTAAGCCAAGGAAGAAAGAGGAGAACAGAACCAGAGTGCAACAGAGCAGTGACAGAAAAAAGTCAATGCAGTCATAAAAAGCAATCATAGGTACTTCTTTCATCATAAAAAGTCACTGTTGGCTCATTTAAAAAAGGAAGAGTGATTTAGAACTATCCATTACAACAGAAGAAATAGAAGAGAATATAAAATTTTGTCAGTTCTATATGTACTGGAATTAAAACTGGTAGTTTTTTTACTATTATTTATTTTAAATCTTCTCAAATAGTAGGCAATGATATCTAGCATGCACCATATTATCAAGTGATAAAAGAATGCAGAGCACATACATTCATTTCTTAAGAATGCATGTCATACTGCCATTTGCTCCCAAGACAAACAAGAAAAGTGCAATAAAAGCTTCAGGGATATTTGAAAAATGTATCTAATTACAGTAGAGAAGTTTGCCAGGTGACTGCATTTTACTGATGTCAACTGACAAAAATTAAAAACACTCACTCTTCTAGACTGCCTTTTCCAATACAACATATTTAGTGAAATTTCTTGAACTCTGAATAGCTCTTTATTATCTGGTAAAAGGTAGGCAGACCACTACAAATTACAAAAACAGATTTTCAATAGACAATTCCACAAAGACCTCTGCCAGGAGTAAAACTATGGTCAGAACCACAAATAGGAATTCTAAATTAATAAAGTATATGACTAAAAAAATATTACATGTACTTCCACATTTGAAGTGCATTGCTGGCAACCACAGTCCAAAAAGTGGTATTTCAGAATCTCAAGGAATTGAAAGAAAGGCAGAAGAGCCTCTTCAATCATGGGAAAACTATCACATGAAGAAACAGGTATAAGTGGACTAAGCAAACCCCCTCTTGAACTGAAGCATCCAGTACATAAGACACATGTTACATGTCCCAGATGAGACAGAAGTCGCAATTAACAGCTGCTGCATTTAAGAAGAAAAAGGCTCAGGTCCATTGGATGCATCTTTATTGCTGCTGATATAGAAAAGGAGACTGGAGGAAAGCGAACATAGTAATATCAGGTTAGACTTTGCCACCAGAGAAACTAAAACACAGACAGCACAAATAAAAACTACAAAGGCAGAATGCAGACTGAGATGGACAATCAGAGGGGAATAAGTTGAGAAGTTGAGAAGAAATGGAATAAAACCTTGTGGTTGGCACAGAAATAAAAGTAGGACTTTGGTTTTAAAAGCCATAGAAGTATATTCAGCAAGAAAAATCAAGCAACAGATGATCCTAGTTCAAGAGAAGAAAATTGACATGACAGTAGCTATAATCTCCCTTCTATTCCATATGACAACTACATGTGTTGGATAAACAGTGGAAGGGACACATTCTAGTTCCATATGGCATAGGAAAAAACATACTCTTGGAATGGCCATGTGGCTTCACTCAGAACAATATAATTTATCTCATTTTTTTAATTTTGTTTTTAAACTACTATCTTAGTAACAAATCATTACAAGTCCAGCTCCCTGGTTTTAGAAACATATCACAAAGAGTAACTCCTACACTATTAATAAAAATCAATAAACACTTTTCCTGGGTTTGTCATTCTCCTGAAAGACATGATGGGCTAATTAACAAAGCAATTATTAAAAAATACTTACGAGTAAAAAATGTTAAATCCAGTTAAGTTATAAGCAGCATCACTGAAAAAGTGTAGCAATGCATAGCCAGATGTAGTAACTACTTCAGGAACAGTTTCATTTCCACGCACTTCAGGGACTATTAGACCACTGGAATAAAAAAAAAGAATAATCATGTTTTTAATCAGTATTTGAGAGAAGAAAAAAAAGGACAGAGGGAGTTAGGTATTCTGGTTGTTAATTATATAGACAAAATAACACAAATCTCACTTTAAAACTCCTTTTTAAAAGACAAATAAGGAAGTGTGTATAAAACATGCCCATGCCTCTGCAAGGTAAGGTAGTTTTTTCCAGGACAACAGAACATGAAAGCTCCTTCCTCACACAGTAATGCAAAATTTCACATCAGATTATTCTGAGGATTCTGTCAATATAATTTTTAAAACGTAAACTTTGAAAAAAACCTGTGTATACATATCCTTCAGGCAGGTGCTTAACACTGTCTTTCAGAAATAGAATTCATGCTGTTTCTGAAATTCTATTTATTCTGCATAATATTTGCACCTTTAGAAGTTTTTATCATTAAAGTATTCCATCATTTGAGCTCATAGTAAATTTCAGTTCTCTTGCAGAACTTTGAAGAATTAGATAATTTCACCCACTCTGACCTAATCACAATGTCCTGTTCAGTGATCTAAGGAAACATGCTACAAAATTAGAGTTTAATATAGCCTTGTATCAAACGCCCAGAACAAGTTTCTTCACAAAGAGAAATGCAGAAGGCATTTACCAGCCTTTTTTCATAACTTATAGTGCAACATTGCCTGAGTCACAGGTTGCAGTTCTCCCTTAGGTAGGATCAGATACTGACACTGCTGGCCAGTGCCACTTTTAATATTCTATTAAAATATTCTGTTGGAAGCCTACTGGAAAAAACATTTCTGATTGCCAGTCTATAAGCATTAACATGACATGCAATGTCAGTCGTAAGTACAAGCCACTTAAGGGATTTATGCCTAACAAAGAATGTAATGTTTTACAATTTATTCTAATATAACTTTACATACATGGTCCCACAATATTAACACAAGAAAGCAATTTACCAACGGAAGCTTCTAATGTCATTTTTTTCTCTTCTCAAATTAAAAATGTCTAAACATGACTACTTCGACTAAAAAGCTAATAAATACACTCACCTAAATACAGCTATTAAAGGTGCATATATTGAATCTCCATCATATACATACATATGGTCCCAACTACATTCTGTGGCAAAGTGATTAAATCTTAATCTTAGTATTGCATTTGGGCTGGAAAAAAATAAAAAGAAACAACCACACTAACATAAAACATAATTTATCTTATGAGCTCAATATTTCTGTAAAGAACTTAGAGTGAAATTGATCATGTCAGGGTAACTCTACTAAAACATTTTGAGTACTAACTAAACATTTTGGAGTTAAACAATAAAATTCAGAGCAAGCAAATATTTTAACCCAGAACACTTTAGAAATAACATCTTCAGTCCAAGTCTAATAACCCCCAAAACTACAAGAGACAGAATTTCACCAGGCTTTATCAGTATTCAGAACACTAAATTTAGAGCAATTAAAATATGTCATTTTAATATACTAACTATATAATAACAGGACTATAAGGATTAAAAGAATCTTTCAAGACAAAAAAAAAATCACCTATATACCCTCACTCTAGTATTATAATAGCTATTGAAAATAAGACATATAACACAATTTCAAACTAGCAAGCAATATTAGTAAAAGGTTGAGGCAGTTTTCTCTGATTATTTTCTTATTTCTTCTATTTCTCCCCCCCTTTCCCCACTACCAACAGGCTCTAGTGCAATTTGTCAGTTTGGAAAACATGTGCCTTTTTTTGTGAGAACTCATTTGGAGAGAGCTCTTTGTTCATTTCTTAAGAGTATTTTATACATATGTGACTTCCTTATGTGTTGACATTTTGCACTATGTTACTGGGTTGTATCACTCTGCCACATACTGTGCAGCATATTGTTTCCTCCAGCTACCCACTCTATCATCTCATGCAAAAAGGAAGAACCATCTTCAAAGCATAGTCTGTACAGAGTCCTGAGGCATGTTTCCACCTTAGTACAGTGTAGTGCAGTGCAAATATTCCCAAAATAGCTTGGGTAAAAAGAGAACTCTAGCTATGTCAGAACAATATTCAGCTATAGCCTAGTCACCTAGATGTTGAAGCTTCTACCTGTAACTTCATTGTTTTTGTGTTTACATTACTATCTGCACATATGCAGACCAAAATTAGATTGGATAGGCCATTACTGAACCACAACAACATAACAGATATCTAAAGTAATTGAGATTATGCAAAACAAATACAGAAGAGGGTAATTTTCTTCTAGAACATTAGTAGAACTCAGATCTAGCTAAATTCTTCAGCAAAATCCTTACTCAGTCTAGGGGGGAAAAGTCTAAGTCCCACTAAAACTGAACAAAATTTGTGCCTTTAAAAGTTAGCCATATTAGTGCATATGTCTCATTATTTCTTCGTGCATTTCTGTGCTGTATAAACTGAGAAATTAGCAACAGACATGAGACAGCTAAACTGAATAAACTGTGGGCACAATATGTTTTTACAATTAAGTACATGAGGAAAACTGGAATGCAAATGAAAATACTTTATAGAAGCACTAATAGTTGAGCAACATGTTACTGAATAATTAAATTGGAAGCTTTCTGTAACTGAAACCATTCTGGATTTATCACTGCAGAGTAAGATAATGAGTTAAAATAACAGGATTCTGGAACCATATTTGGAACTTATGTAAAGGTATTCAAAACAGGCAACAAGTTTGTCACAGGGTTTAAGAGCTTGCGGCAATGGCCCAATTCCAACGTCAGTCTAACTTTTGCCAGCAGTTTGAACAAGAAAGGAATTTGGCCAACCTTAAGCAATCCTGAAAATCCTACTTCAACTTTTTTTAAAAAAGTCTTTGTAACATTTAAATAAAAACATCTCAAAACTGCTTACACTGTATTCAGACACAGTTTCTACTTGAGTTCTTTAGATCTCTAGAAAATGCAGTACCAAATTGTCAGAAAATTAAAGCTATGAGAATAAATACTTACTATCCTTCAATTAACCATGTGCATTTAGTTTTATATTTATAATTTATTGGTCCATCTGTTAAATATCCAGAAGGTTCTGTTAACCTATAAGAGACAAAAGAAGAAGAAAAAAAAAAGACCTGTAATAAACACAACAGAACATACATCATCAACATGCCAATAGATTCTTTCTGGATGGAAACAAAATCAGGGGTGGGTGAAAGAGTTAAGCCTCTCTTCATATTTCTTGTCACACTCTTTTCACTTGAGAAAAATAGAATTCTCACTATATTATTGAATTGCTTTCTTTCCCTAGGTAATAACAAGGCTTCTAATTTTTCTAGTTTGGTGGCAAGCAAATACTACATGTAATTTAAATTATCCTTCACATGAAATGCATCTAACCCAATGTATAAGGGTTTTTTGTTTAAGGGTATTTCAGTTTGGTTTGCTTGTTTCTTTTGCCATTGCCTTATACTTTACTTCTGAAATTAGACCCCAGGAGCAGTGGGAAAACTGTTCAAGAGACATTCAGGCAGAAATTATAAATTTAAATAAGCACATCTGCCACCCTGTCCCTCTCTTATTCCTGGTCAATGACAAGACTTAGGAAAGCAGAACAACACTGAACTATACAGAAACTAAATAAAACTCCTACAAACAGCTGTAAAAGGTCAAACCAAAATGCCAACACAGACCAGAACCCTGTCTCTGACAGTGGCCTACAGATACTGCCCACAGCATTACACAACCTTCAATGACTGGCAGCTCCGGGATATTCTCAGCCAGAGGTTATGCCTTTCTATTGCTTTTGAAGTAATGTTTCTCCTAGAAATCTGTCCAAGTTAACTCATGTAAGCTTGCAGCATCTAGAACATCCCACAGGAATGATTTCCACACATATATGAAGAGACATCTCAACTGGTTTTGACCCGAGCATATCTCTCAGTAATTTCATCTGACATCCTTAGGTCTAGTGTTGGACAATATGATAAACAACAGTACCCTGTTCACAAGGTTTATCCCGCTACAAATGTAATGATCCATGTTGTTTCCCTCCCTTCTCTCCACTGTTCCTTTACCTTGCTTACTTAGTTGCTTCTTATATGGAATAACTATGTTTGATGTGGTATTTAATATATCTTTTCTATTTGCCTATATTCATTCTGACATGTAACACAGATTAGAATAGCATATTCAAGATACAAGTAAACCATGAATCTGTACAGTAGCATATGATTTCCACTTTGTTCTCTACCCCCATCCTAGCATTTTATTTGTTCTTTCAACAACTACTATGCTGACATTTTAAACACAAGTAGCTGCTATAACTTTTCTCTGAATGATGATAGTTTATGATTCATTATGTACAGGGATTCATTTAATGTAGAAATATAAGTTTTTTCCTCCTTCCATATATATTACTTCACATGAATCTATATAGGGTGATAAAACAGCAGATGAAATTCAATAATCTATTACCATAAAAGCCTTCTGAAAGCACTTAGTATCTTCAGCACACTGTAACTTCACTATTTACCCCATTTTCTACATCCTTTTTGATTATGTTCTATACTCTGGCCTCTGTAGACCTCTATAGTGGCCTTACTCCACTGGGAAAACCAAATATCCTACTCTTTAAAATGTTACAGCAATGATAATGAATAAAATATATACTCAGAAATGCTCATTTCTTTCATTATAGTGTGGAAAGAATAAAGAATAAGTATCACTGTGTTATGGTTTGACTGAAAGAACAAGACTTGTGGATTGGAAAAGACAAAATAACTTTAGCTACTTTAATGAAATGCAGTAACAGCAGACAATAACTGCAAATATAGATACCAAGCCTGCACCAAGATCGGAACCGTCCCGCCTCAGAAGATGGGAGTTGGCCTCGGGGTGGGGGGCTTTAAACTGGATCCCAGAAGCTGGACTCAGGAGCAAAAAAAGCAACAAAGATGGGCCCAAAGCAGAATTGCAAGGGAAGAGAAGAGAGCACAGAGGGGACTTCCCTTTAAATTTATCTTGAGCATGATTTTGCCNCCCCCCTCACTTCCCAGCAGAATCACAAAGGGTTTAGATGCCAATCCTCAGCTGTAACCCAAACATTACGGGCCTAATCACCGCTAGAAGCTGGCACTGTTTCTGAAAACATACTGCCAGCTTCAGAAAACACTTTAAAGGAGCCTTGGCTAGAAGCAAAGACCACCTTAGCAGAATTCATTCTGCTCCAGCCCAAATCAGGACACACTGAATAAGAAAAAAAAGCAGCAGTTGGAGTTTTCTGGTTTCAGTTTTTTTAATAAATCAGTAGACTAGATCTAAGTTCAGAGACAATGCTGAACAAGCTGACCAATTCACAGCTAAATTTTCTCACCAGATGTCCAGCAGAACAGAAATTCAGTATCTGCTACCCTATTATCATTGGAGCTACATACACCAATTTTAAGAACATTCACTACCATATCTACTGCAAATCATTTACATTTGAACTCATATCAAATGCTAATTGGATACTCATTAGCAGAGGTCTGTAATTCCAAACAGAAAATTATAAACATGTCAATAGGAAATTAAAACAAGGGAGTAAAAAAAGAATTTATGAGACAAGGTTCATGCGAACTCATGTTTTTAAACAGGTTCCTTCACCTGTCCTGTAAGAACTAGCTTCAGTTTTTTCAGGCACACTGTAAGCTACACTGTTCAAATCACTAATGATTGGAATGAAGAGGGTTTTTTACCCACACTTTGCTTTCAATAAAATGGGACAAAACATTTGCAAGACATGAAAGCAGTATCATTAGCGTATTTTATGTTTCTGAATAAAAAGAAGAAAACCAGATAAAGAGCTGGTAACACAGGCAACAGAACTGGGAAGAAAACATTAAAAACACCAACGATCCACCATATACTTCAGCCAGCTGACACCTGAGAGAAAATTTCCCTAATAAAACCCAACACATTGAGCTGGTCTGAATACTGCAGCACACTACTCTCCAAAAGCACTGGTTCCTTTTAAGTGCTATACAAATGGTGTTGTAACTCATAAGCAAAGCACTGAATGATGGAGCAATAGCTGGTAACTCCCACTCCTCCCTTGGTGCACACTGGAGAAGCTGCAGCAACGGCACAGAGAAAGGATAACTATGCTCCTGTTAGGTGCTGTCGTGATCAGTGTCTGGCCACAGAAAACTTTTGCTTGAAGAAAGCAAAAGATACATGCAGTTTAAGCTTACAATATTTCTTTTTGTTGAGAAATATCAACTTTACCTAAAGGTATATGCTTATATTTATATACATGAAAAGTTTTTTCAGGGTTATTTATGACTTCTTAACATATTAATTACATTTTTTGACAATGTTGAATATAATATCAACTTATAACTTAGCACTTTAAGTTGCACATCCCTGATTCTGAAATCAAGCTAATATTGAAGCTTGGCCCCTAGCAGAACCTTAGTAAAGCTGATTACAGGAGCAGATCCCATGTGTGACTGGGCACTAGATTGAAGTCATTAATTTTTGGGGGAAAAGGCAATGATGCATAAAATTCCAATCAAAGTAATTTTAGTGCTGTCATGTGGTTTATATACAGATATAAAATCTTATATAGCAAGCCACAGAACATTTATTTTGCTGCAAGAAGTTTGAAACATCATAAGTATTCATTTGCGGTCATGATCATTGCTGCTTTAGTAGCTGTATAATGCAATGGATGTGACTTAGGAGAGTCGTTTTTATTAGATCAGCCCTTTGGCACTAATAAAGTGCAAACAATTTCCCTTTTCACCTAGGCTGATAATTTTTTGATAAATAGTTTCTTTCAGAAGAGTAGATAGCCTTTGAAGCAGCTATTGCATTTTGTTGAAGAAAGTGAAGTATAAATAAGAGCATGACATTGCTTTGTAATAACGGTTGGGGGAAATGGTAAGATAAAGGGGCTGTTGTATTTAAAATAAATACATAGCAAGACAGAGTTATTACTTTAAGCTTCTTGAGTCACACCAAGAACTCTCGTGTATAATTTTTCTTTCCAAACATTAACAAATCCCATAAATAATCACGGATAGATAAGCAATACTACGTTCACATAACCTCTCACCAAATTAATGGCAATATTCTCCATCATGTAACACCAGGTATTCATGGACATATTTTTGTTCTGTGACTAACAGAAATCCCATCAAATAATCAAAATCCAGATGCACCAACACAACTACGCACTGTAGTCACAGCAGTGGAACAGCCAGGACGATGCCTACAATGCTGCACCACACTCCATGCTCACTGCTGAGAAAGCTTCAGGGATGAAGGCATAGCCAGAACAATTTGTGTGGCCTGCCTAAGCACCACACGTTTATCATACCTAGACTCCAGCTTTCTAACCAGAAGGCAAAGGGGAGCAGCTGCTGTTGTATATTGTCACTTCAAATTGCATACCAGCTTT
Source organism: Bucco capensis (assembly GCA_013396975.1). Classification (NCBI taxonomy): domain Eukaryota; kingdom Metazoa; phylum Chordata; class Aves; order Piciformes; family Bucconidae; genus Bucco; species Bucco capensis. Next base: position 55,854 of record VWZO01022187.1, on the reverse strand, counting down.
CATAAACACAACAATACTCTTTAGTAGGCAAGGTTACAATCAAAATATATGAAAAATTAGAGGTGCATTCCAACAGAACATCTCCCTTCCCTGTACACTGCAAAACAGATCTACCAAGAACTCAGGATGCTGCACAGCAAAGTTAAAGAGATTCAGAAGCATCAGCAACAGATTAGTCATTTGACAAGCTTATCAGTCACATAGCTTATGTGAAAGGTATGTATGTGGCACTATAGGTTGTTTCATCTAGCAGACAGACACATGCCAGAAATGCAGGGCTAAAGGCTGTAGGGTAACCAAAACATTAAACAAAGGAAAAAAATCTGTATTCCTCTGGAATATTACCACTGTTACAAAATAAAGGCAAATATAATTGAGTTAGAATTCACAGTGGTAACATTCTTATTTACCACTGTAGAGACTTTACATCAAGACTGATGTATTTCAAGAGATGAGAAAAGTATGTTCTAGTTCAGTCAGAAGTTATTGGTCTAAAATGAAGGAGCAGTCAGATGAAATCTGTAACCTGCAATACTTAAGAAGTCAGAGCAGGTTATTAAAATGGCCCTTCCTAGCTGTAATATTTATAGATCTGGGAAAAATGCAGTCCTGTCATCTCCAGTATTTTCCTGTAAAAGAAGAGTATTGTCAAATCTTTCAGAAAGGGGCACTAATTTAAACCAGAGAAGTCCTTGTGTATTTTCTGTCACCAATGGAACTTGAAGACACAAAAACTGCTAGTAGATGGACAGACAGAGGTCTCATTTATAATACAGCTAACATTAAGAGGAGCAATGCATAAGGCACATTCATAATACTACAAAAATTCACTGTTAAATAAAAGACAGGGTTATGAAGAAGTTCATTTATATCTAGGTTACTTAATGTCACATTTCTATAAAGAATTTTATGAAAAACTGGATTACTTTCCTACTTCAGATATATCTGAATATAAGATACAGAGCATATTTTGCTATACGGATTCATCTCAGTATCAGTATTAGTGTGTCAGTCAAGGACTATTCTTTCCACTGTTGCAAAATTTTGCTCAATCTCTTCATCTTTTATGAAAATGTTTTATTAAAAAATAAAAATGAATAACTGTGCTTCAAAGTTACAAGATCAAATCCTTCATAAATACAAGTAGGAGCAATCTTTCTAGCTTGAGATCTTGTGCCTAACCTTTGCAGCAGGCAAAGAGGTTCTTCACATATCACAGATGAAATCAGCTGAATACATTAAGAAAGGAAAAAAAAAATATAAACCACCTTACAGGTGCAAACCAGAATCAGCAACCACTATGATATCAGAAAGAAATACAGAACAGATTTAGAGGCCATTTCTCACACCAAAATTTTAAGTGACAGAATAAGGGGTTTATAATACTTCTTCCAAAGGAAGATCTGAAAAACAACATATTCTGAAAAACTCAAAGTCAGACTTTTATTTTCCAAGCATAAAGTATTTGTTGGCACATGACAAAAATCCTAAAAATTTGCAATTTAGTTTCCTGCATTGTTACATTTACTTCAGATCCTAGCTGCTGTTTGCGTTTGTTTTTTTCCCCCACAACAAGTATTAGAATGTACTGAACATATTGTAGCATTCTAATTTGTCTTCAGTGACTAATCAAGACCAATAAATATTTAATACATTCAGAAAATATTTGCATATGCCACTCACACTTCTATACTTGTTACATACTGCTTTGCATTAACAGAAGAATGTATATTTAGAAACAGTAAGGATATTCACAACTTTGCACAAGCCAACTAATCCAAGGCATGCTCTTAAACAGGTCCCACTTTAACCATTGACAAAAGGAACAGTTTCTTTCATAAGAAGCCCCTACTGCTCGATTCAAGTATTCAGTTTCTCCCTCTAAGTCATTTTAAACAAAACCAGGCTTCACAACAATCAAAAAATCCTAGAAAAGTAGAATAAAGACTACCATACAAGAACATTTTTTGCCCCATAAGAATATATTCTGCATTTCAAGAAGCTAAACACTTATGTGGCACAAATCTATTCTTTCTTGAGTGTTTGGTTTTGGGAGGATTTGTTTTTTATTTCTTAATAAATTTAGTATGGATATAAACTTTGATTAATGAAACACATTAATTTAAGGTTTAACTTCAATAAGTGTTTAGTTTCCTTATTTAGTGTTGAAGAAAAAGGCTGTTATTCTATAGTACACTTTTGTAACAGCCCCCAAAACTACTGAAAGAACACTACATAGAAAAGTAAACATTCTGTTCCAAGTACAAATGTACATGGCATCTTACTTCACCAATGTATTTTCACTTATACAGGAGTTAAAAAAACCAAACCCTCTTCCCTCCCTTAGACTGCCTAATATAAGTTCACAGAACATAGATCATTATAGGTCACTTAGAATAGGGTATCTGAACGTGTGACTGAGAGACTTAAGAGAATCTGTGAAGTGACTAGAAATAAGCACATGTGGGCACAATCTTATGAAGACTTGCTAAACAGGCAGGATGCAGAAAAGTAATATATTAACACTAAAGGTAATCCAAATATTTCTTGTATTGTAAATTAAAACTACCCTTAAGAGTCCTTAAATCTAAAAAGAAATACTAAAAGAGACAGCAAAGCCTAGTAAAATCTGGTCTGCCAAGACACTAATGCAGTGTGAGGGAGAATAGTAGAGTGCAGCCAGCATGACAAACTCTTCAGGAAGCTGACTGACAAGAGAGGCAGCCAGGGAAATAGATCAGCACTGAGAAACTTGTCATTAAATGCATGATTAGCCTTCAGTGGATTCTAAGCCTTTTTGGATAGTGATATTCACCTAATATAAACAAGAAGAAAACTACACACAAAGATTTTTAACAAATTACTTAGATTATGTTCAGAAAGACTGTTCCTTACCTATAGCTCTCATTGTGCTACTATTCCTCCTGGAATAAATATAGTAGATATTCATCAGGAAATATTTTTTTTTTAATACAGCTTCAAAAGCATCTGATTCTGTTTTGTGATATGAACAAAACAGATTCCTGGAGCTTACAATTTAATTTTTTTAACACAGGTACCAAATTAAATATATTCTACTGAAAAAAAAAATGGTTGACCTGTTTTCCTGAGTCAGAAAACACTTTCTAAATGTAAACTTTTCCATTTTGGAAGAGAGTGAGCAGGGTTGTTCTGCTACATTTTAAGAAACTCAAACTACTAAATACTGTATCACCCCAAATCATTTAGAAGTTAGCAACAACTAAAAATGGATTTTTGCTATCTAGTTTTACACTGATGCATTTTCATATAATATTTCTGGAAAGTTTCTATAAAATTGAGTGGAGTTGAGTCGATCTACACAGTTCAACAGTGAACTGCATACTATCTACAGAACTGCTAACAGTTCAAATCTTGCCAATATTTTCCAGGTGGCAGTGGTTCTCCTCAACTCAGAAATCCATGCTTTTTAAAGGATACTGAAAATAGCAAAATATCCACCACTGACCTGGGAAAAACTCCAAGAAATGTAGCTTCATCTCTCTTATCTGGAAGAATACACACATTTGGTATTTTCTATTTTAATATCATGGCTGGACAAAATCATATGTGACAGACACCTACTCTATTAAAAACATCCAGGCTAGTTTACAGATGTCATTGAAAATTCTGTCTATAAATAGGCCTGCCACTATGCTTAAAATTAAGGATTGATAGAAAATCAAGTTGGCATTTGACACAAACACAAGACATCATATATTTCCTTGTATAACTAAGTCCTTTAACAATAGCTGCAAACATTACTTTGGATATAAGATCCAAAAGGTTAAAAAGCTGTATAAAAATAATTTCTGTTTCAAGCAAGACACAGGCCACCTACCCGATTCACTGACTGAACTTTTTGCACTCCCAGTGCAAGGAATTACAAAGGAACATGCCAGGAAGCGAGGAGAAACCACACTGCTGTAACATTTTACAATGTTTATTTCAGCCAAGAGTTATATTTTTATGGCCAAATGTTGCCAAGAGAATGAAGAAATAAATAACAGAAGAAAAAAAAAAATGAACAAAACTGCTCTCCACCAGACTGAAGTGGTTCTGTTACCTACCTCTGTCCTACCACATTAATGTTATTTCATTTAGGAAAGTTCTTTACCTGAATAGATGTTACTTTAAAGTTTGCTCAGAAGTAACACATTGTCCTTATGTTACCTTTAATGTTTAGAAAAAATAAAAAGCAATACTTGTTATACTTTAGATTTCTTTAATTACCAGAGCTCTTTTCTCTAGGCTTTATTTTCTACAATGTAGGCCTCCATTTCTAATGCCTTTCACTTCATCTCTGTTGCCTAAAATAGCCTTCAACTCAAGTGGGTTTTATATTAAGGTAAGATTGTCTACAGGTGTGACATAATCACAAAATTAATATGAGTGAAGGATAAAGTTGCTTGTGAATTTTTATGTATTTGTATATACTTCATATTTATAGATTTATATACTGAACTATATATATTTATTTATAAGACTTACATAATTAAACATGCTTCAGTATCTTAAAATGTGGGGGACAAAGCATATAGACAATGCAGACTGAGGTACTTGGCAAAAAGATAACTCACTATGCCAATTTCACTGTACATCACTATAAACCTCATTTTCATTTGTGACCTAGTTCAGGGTTTTAACTTAAGCTTCCTGAGGTAAGAGCCAAATGCACTAAATCCAGTGTGTCACCTACTCCTAAATTTCTCAATGTCCGTTTATGACAATTTTCTAATAAATACCTGTGCTCAACAAGAAGCAGCTATATCTACCTTTTGGTCATTTAGGTTGATTCATAGCTTACCATCAAATTGTATGTTTGTTAAGGACAGAGTTCTGGCAGTGAACTACCTTCTACCACAAGGCTGCAAGCACCACCTCCTACTAGCTATAATAATTCTGAAGTTATCTAAATGCAGTAAACTTTGACACACAGATACTCCAAACGAAAACAAAGACATCAAGTATCTCTTAGCATCTCTAAGTCTACACTAATAGAAGTTTGTTTCAATTCATGTTATTTATTATTTGTTTGGTTTTCAACACATTTAATTCAGCATCCTCATTCTATATATGTATATAAATGAAAACAGCAAATCCTTCTTCCTCTCTTCCACCTCCCTTTAGCACACATGCTGCTTCACAAGAGGTTTCAAGTCCCTGAATACAACCTCAGACAGTACAAATGCTGAGATAAGAAGAGATAATAGTTCCTTTAAAAACTTAATTGATTAATAAATTCAAAGGGCTGGTTGCTGACTAGGTTTCAAGTACTGTCTTTTAGATAATTATACAGATAATCACTTACTTTCTGACTCCTGTGCCTATAACAATTACCAGGACATTACTCATGTGGCTCTTTTTGCTGTAAAGAACTGGAATAATGGCATTCACGTCTCTGGGGTATTACAAGGCATATCCTGTTTGGGGATATGTAAGATTTTTCCTAGTAATAAAAAAAAATATCATTTTAGAACATCATTTGTGGCAGGTGACATTTTATTCATACTCTCTACATGACTTTTGAATTCACAAGTAAGTCAACAACACTGTTTGTAACTTCCAATACTCTCTACAGCAGTAGATGAGCACATGTCAGAAAGGAAAGACTATGATATTTTGAGTCCTAACTATTCCAGCTGCCATTTTCACAGAATCAAACATTTCACATGTTGGCAGAGGGAGTATGGGTTTTTTTGTTTGTGCAGGTTTTTTGGTTTGAGGTTTCTTGGGGTGGAAGAAGATACCTTCAGCCTGTGATTTCCTCTGTATTTAAATGCAAGACCTCCAGAATAAATGAAATACTGAAGTTTAAAATAACAAAAATCAACTTTTTAGCAATTTTAGCTTTAAGCTAATAGGCTCTCAACTGAAATGAAACCCTGAGAACAATCTGCAGAAAGTAATGAGAAATGTAAGAAGACAGGGGGATACACAGAACTGTATGTTACATCCATCAAAACAGAAGACCTGGCAACAAAGCTGATGTTGTGAAATATCCTGACAATTTCAAAACTATACAAGTCTCATTACTTTCTGAATTAAGTCTTGGTCTGTGTTATATACATTCTGTTTGGGTTTTAGGAGACTGCATTGCTGTTGGTTTTGCTGTCTACAGAAACAAAATAATACAAGACAAACTAATCATGCCGTTTAATTGATAATAGCTTCACATTTCCAGTATTTTCTCTTACTCCCACTATTTTTTTTTCCAATGAAGCACAAAATAGCGAAGAGCTGCCAATAGACAACACAAAACTAATAGGAATCTCTTAAGGGTGGCATACATTTTTTAAAGCTTTACAGAAAAAAAAAAGACATCCAGGAAAATTAGCAGGTTGCTTCCTGCAAACTAACCTATGTATGTGCATTCCTGTAATTCTAATAAGAAAACTCAACCGAGACCGCACATGTTATTCTAGAGTTGTACACAAGGTTAGGATTTAAATGAGGCATGTGCTAGTATAACTATGGAAGATGCAACTCTGAAGATCCAGGGAGGGCTCCATCCACGCTCCTCATCAGCGCCTTTTCCAAGCGTGCTGATAAAAAGAGAATAGTGGATAGCACCCTCAAGCCTGCACAATGGATTTTTTTTAGGTGAGACACAGCATGTGCAGAGCTGGACTCACCCTTTAGTCCTAGGGTTCATCTGCCAGGGCCTAGCAAGCTTGGACGCTGGCAGCCAAGTCCTTAGGACAGAGGTTTTATTAGAGTGTCCTTCTCTTAGATGGAAGGCCTTACAAGGCTAAACAAGCTCCATCTGCCCAGGTTTGGAATCAGAGTTGTCCTTCTCCTAGGATGACTGCCAGAAGGCTAATGAGCTCATCCTACCCATACAAGGATTATAGGAACATGGGTTTCACTCCCCACACTTTACCATGGGCAATGAGTTTAATGCTCCCTCTGCTGTCGGCAGTTATCGCACCAGGGGCCACAGAAGACTCCAAGTGATTTTCAGACTGTGCCTGTTTCCATGTAATACTCCATGGGTTTATTTACTACACAGGCATTGAATTAAGAAAGCTTTGGTTTAGAATTTCTTCCTCCTAAGCAGAAAAATTACAACAGAAGTCTTGGTCCTTCCAAATCCTGTCTTGGTAAGGACACTGCCAATTCCATGAACAAAAGCATAAAAGTTTCTGCTGAGATTTGCAAACCCCTTCTGCTTTAGCTTGGCAAGGCACTGGTTAGTATCACACAGTTGCTCAAAAGGAATAGCTGGAGCTAGGAACAGGGAAAAGGACATATGGGAATGTCACAGGAGCTGCTGTCCCCAGTCTTCTACAGAAACAGAATACAGGTCAGGCGGACATTGCTTAGAACGTCTCACTTCTGTGTAACAGAGTACAACAGCAAGATATACACCTACAAGACCAAAGCTTTTATGAGCCTATTCATGCCATCCTTACAGTGATGTAGCACAGGACATGGGAGACACAGCCAGCCTGTCTTATCAGTGAGAGGAAAGAGAAAGCATAGGAGTATCTTTCATGAGCAGAAATTCTTAGGACTGCTCCTAGCGTAACAGGTTGCACCCACTTCCCTTTCAGAGATTGACTAACTTCTGCTATGAAAAGACTCTCAGAGCTGCTGCTGATCTTCTCAGTTTAAACATAAAGCAGAACATATTAGAAACAAGGGCCCACTCTTCAAGACAACATAAACACAAAACTACACCTGTCCACAGAGAAGCTTCTGATACACAGCATAGAGCCCGAAAGACTGCAGGAATCAGTGAAGACATACACTGAAGTCTACAACCAGTAAATTAGGCTGCTGATAACAAGTAAAGGAAAAGAAACAAGGCGGCAAGCAATCACTCCAAAATAGGGTCACAAAAAAAAACATTGACCCTAAGGCTTAGGGAAGTGGTGGTGATTCAGGTAGCAAAATGCACTAGAGCAGAGAAGTGCTGCAACACAGCTGAAGAGTTAGGGAGAATGAGAAGGATGGGTTGGCACTGCTCATGAATCACATGCCAAAGTAGTATTAGCCACACACCCTCCATGGGTCATGCTATGGGAGAAGCTTCCCCAACTCTCAGCAGCTGTAGACTGAAATAGAACCAACAAAAGTATCTTTTGAGTATTTAATACATCAATTTACAAACATGCCATCAGGTATGTCTGGCAGCATAAAATTGCTTCAACTGTCATTTAGTTGTTTCTTGCAATGTATCAAGCCAGAGATATAAATTGCCCTGTCTACTCGCTCAACAAGTCATCTAACAGTCAAGCACAGAATGAATCTCCTGGCATTGAAGCAATTTCTACAAAAAGCCCTTCAAAAGATATATCAAAAAGAGTAACTATTGCTTTATTTGATTGCCTTAAACAAAACTGGTATACACAGCAAATTCAGAAAGAAGTGTACTGGATTACATAGAGAAGAGACAGACATCTTAAAGGAAAGGATTTAGCTGAAGAAAGATTGTTGTACCAAGGATGACAACTAAAACCAATACTTTCCTTGCCTCCTTACCTTCTCTACTAGATGGTTCCTTGAATACCTTTTCAGTCCACTATATCCAACAACATAAGCAGTACCTTCTATATCATGAATAATTCGAGTATAACAAACATTTTCTTTGTTTTTAATTAGGAGTAAAGAATTTCTTTTTAAATCTTTTGGATGATTAGTTTTGCTTTTCAGAAAGTTTCACTACAGGTAAAAATAAGTGCGTAGATACAAACCAGCAAAACCATTTATTCTAAATCCTAGAAAAACACAAATGGCAAAGAATCTTCTTAACTTTCATTGGACAGAAGAAAACTTAAGTATTCCTTGAAAGGTTCTCTGTTTCCGACATGTTCTGAAGCCAGCATTCATCCAGAGTTTCAAAACTAGTTTTGAATCCAGATCAAACAACAAATCCCTCACAACAACAAAAGCAAGTTTTAACACATCTTTTATTCAATTCTCAGTTTGGGGACTGGAATTCAGCATTTAAGTTACCGTCTCAAATAACTCATGACTCCAAAGCTCCTATTGATTAGCTAACTGACGCAAAACTGACTCAATCTTTATCAATACAACAATAATTTCTCTTTTAAAGAAAACCATTCCAAGGATGAATTCACACAAGCTTAACACTTAATAACCAGCAACAGGTCACAGAAATGGAAACTTAACTTTCCTTAAACTATCAGCTGACCTTACCTTTTCAATACTTGTGCAGTATATAGTACAACATAGTGTTTTTTCAATATGTGACTATTTCCAAAACAAAGTTTTGTCAGAACTAAAATGTTACAAATCCAAACAGCTGCAAGTGGACTTAAGAGACAAAACAACATTCAGCACTGTTTCAGGGGAAAAAGCTTCATCACCTAGGAACACAGATGAACCTCAGTTTCTGACAGTTTCTGGTTATTGCTACTCTTTTGTTAGATCTTTTCTAGCATAAGCATCTCTTCAACAATGCTTACAAACAACAGAAGAGATTAAGAGCTGAAGGGGGGAGGGCAGGAAGGGGTTCTAGAGCAGAAAGACTAAAAAGCAAAGTATATCCTAGTATATTCTCCTGCACAACACATATCAAATCTGTTTTCAGGATATACTTCTGGATACGATTCTAAACATGGAAACCACAGCCAAAACAAGCACTTTTTTTGCCTTTCATTAGCCACCAGAAGGTGTGCTCAAATCATTAATCTGAGCTTCAATCACTTGTGACCTCAGGTCTCTGAGGACAGCATTGTGCACACAACTGTTAGTAGGTCATTAAACTGGAACATATTATAGCTAAAGCAAAAAAAAGTAATTTTAGCATGGCTTGTTTTTCAGTAAAGAAGCTGAAGGGTTATCATCAGCCTAAAAGAGCCAGAGGGCTTGTTGAGTCATGCCCAAAATAAGCTTTTATTCAAACAGCAAAAACTAAAAAGCACTTCTATGGATGCATACTCTTTATCAAAAAGACAAAACAGCCATAGAAAATTCCAAAGGGAGGAAAATTACTCCATGACTAGACATACTTTACAGCATCTCAAAATATTCAATTAGGAAACTGGTATTTCATTCATTACTTTAAGAGACAAAAGTTTAAGACTTGGGATTTCAAAAGAGTTATTTTGATAAACAACTTGCTTAGAGGAAGAAATGAAAAGTGTTTGTCACAACATGTGGTAGCCTAGTTCCAGTGACTATATAAACTAAGGCAAATAAAGTATACTGAGTAAATAAATTACACACTTGTGGAAAGAGTTTTATTTTGATTATGTGAACTTGCTCACTTTTGTCTGCAGGTCATAAAATCCATGACTGCATTTATACTATAACATGTATTTCCCCCCAAAGATGTGCCAGATATGGACCAGGCTGTCTAGAACACTACCAGCCAGAGGCAGAATAAGGCATAACTAATCCAACCCAACCAAAACTGAAGCAGAGCCATTTTTCTCCTCAACTTCTCTGTCAAGGATGGAAGCTAGACATGAGCTGTGATGTGCATGCACTGACCTGGTCAGCTGCAAGTGGCCAGCACGACACAGCCTACAACTCCCATCAAGCAGCAATCACTTTGGGAACTTTGGAGTCAGATCTAGAGTGGCAGCAGATAAAGCTCATCTCCTGACCAAGGAAGATGAGCTAGTTCAGTTTGATTTTCTTCTCCTCAAACAACTAACTTAATAAAATAGCTACATTTTACACCAAGTCTAAAAGTTATCTGTATATACAAGATTGCAATGGCTTCTTCAGCCTGGATTTTGGGAACTGCCAAACTAATGTCAGCTTTTGCATTTAGCTAGATAATAAGCTAAATCTTTGCTTAACAAAGTCCCTGGGAATACAAGTTTTCAATCCCTTCACATTTTAAAATGTTTTTTCTTGAATCAGCCTAAGGATCCAAGTGTTCATAGAAGTTCTTAAGCTGCAAATCCATTTACTAAGGATAGGATTATACAGCACATGTATACATTTAACATATCATACTTTTAGGGAATTTAAACTGACAGGGCTGCTTTAAAAAGCTTCCAGTTTGTAAGTGAGCTTTATGGAAGTATTTACTCATATTTCTTGAATTTCAATACATAGCCTGTACCATCTCAGAAGCTTGAGGGGCTCTAAAAATTTTACTAAGGTTAAAAACAGACATAGTCCTTGTCTCAGTTATTTTGGTATAAATCTGCAAGAGTTACCTGTGATAACAAAGATGATGTAAATATTGTACTATTGTTTCAATTATATACTATCAGAAAATAATTCACAGCAGAATATATTCACTCTTCACACAGTAAAATCTTACTTTAGAATCATATTTAGGCCAAGATCACTGTGTCGAAGAGGACTAAGTCTGGCAGGTACTTCAAAAAAGGTTTTCCCTGTCCAGACAATCTACAGAACACCAATTTCAATTTGTATTCTCTGTAAATGCACAGGCACACACACAGCTGCACTTCCTTCTCTTCATCCCTAGCAATGCCCTGAGCATGCTCCCTCTGGCATGGGTTTGGCAGGAACACAGAATTGGGTCGTACGGACAAGACATGGTAAAGCTTCAAAAATCTGTTGAAAGGCTCTCAACGCTTTTGAGCTGTAGTTCTGAACATTCTTTAAACAAGAATGGTATAAACACAAAGAAACTGTGTGCATGCTAAAAGATGAAAGAGGAATCCTTCAGGGAACAACTGAGAAAACTGGAAAAGTTAGGCTGAGTTACTTGGCTCTTAAGTGGGTGGGTAAGTTGCATATAAAAATAATTGAGACTGAAAAGTATCAATCTTCAGAAGTATATTTAAGCTACTAAACAGACAACATATAACTGCAGAGAGGAAGCATTTTTAGTAAGCTTTCAGAATACTTCAACACCTGTATAGATTAGTAGTTTCTTTTTTTTGGCACACCGTATATGCACAACCATCCAGATCTGTGCTACTGACCTGTGTCTGATAGCCTCAGTACCATACTGCAGCTTGGTCTGCAATACGAGTGATACATTTGCTGTATATACACTAGATAAGGTAACAGCCCAAATGAGGTCAGTAACATCTTCCTGCTTCAAAATAGGAAAGAACTCTTTAGTAGAGCATTTAATATGTTGACACAAGTGAACACTGGGACATATGAATAAGTCATAAGGAAGCTCTAAATGGCCACCTGCTATTCCATCAGAAAGTAGAGTGGTTACATATTGTTAGGTCACCAGAATGCAAAGAACAGAATGCAGAGCCATGTCTCTTATTCAAAGGTTGAATAAAGCCCTCTTCCACGCATTGATCTTAATACAAGTTATATGAATTCCAAGTCATATATGTACATTTGTATTTCAGAGTTTTGGAAAGATCTTTAAATGCTCAGTGCTGACATAAGCATTCTAAAACATTGCAACAACTCAGCCATCTAACATGCTCCCTTAGAGAAAGGAAAGAAAGAAAAATGAATTGCAGTGTTGAATTCAGAAATAATTTTACTTGAACATTAACGAGTTTATTATACAGAAAAAAATCTATGGCAAGAACTATAGACTAAAACACTCGAAACCCTGAAAACAGATGTAGCTTATAGACAAATGCTCCATACAAAGTACAGCCCATAAATAATAAAGTTCAAATAATCCCGAATGCCATGACATGTGCTGAAAGTACTTTTTCACTGATACATTAATCATGACTTTGGTAAATATGGAACACAATCCAACTGTGATCTGAAACTTAAGCTATGAGAAAAACACAGAAATTATTTTAGAGTTCGTTACAGAAAACGAGAAACACTAACATATCCCAGGTATTCTGCAAAAATTATGCATTTCTATAATGGTAGGTACTCAAATCTGTTAGGTCACATTCTTGCTCTCAGTAGACATGCTCTTGAGACTATTTATTAATCAATAGGGTATATATATTACCACAGGTTTTTTTAGGAATATGAGCTTTTGAAAAATCATTAAAATTCCAACATTCAAGAATTCATTAACAGCTACTCCACAGGAGCATATTCTACTGTGAGGAAGTCAAAACACACAACTCACTTGCCATAGCCACTTCTAAATTTAATAATGCTAACACAAACTGCTCAGAATAATTTTGGTTACATGGCTTACAATTTCTGTGAAAAAGATCATAAGTGATTGGTTAGCACAGATCTTGAAGCCTTTTTTACCAAGTATCTGAAAGAATAATTTTTCCTATGTCTACTTGCAGAATTTTGACTCAAACTTTTGTTAAGCTCTTATGAGTGAATCCAGACAATTAAAAAAAATAATTGTGTTACTTTAAAGGAGAATTGGATTAGTTTACAGGTAAAATAATACACCAGTGAATTGTTGGACATTTAAGAGTTCCAGATACTTTTAAAACTGTTTGACCCATTAGCTCAGCAGATGAATGGATATAGTTATTTAAAGAAATAAAAGAGTTTGAGTTGGAAGAATATATTTTAATATCAGCAGCAAGAGAGTTTTCAGACAAGTAACCAAGTGAAGCACAATGGCTAAAAAAGGACTAAGAGTAGTTGTTTCAATTATTGTAAGTTTTGGTAAGGAAAATAACTCAAGGAGACACTGAAGGAGCACTAATAGCAGCTGAGAGTCTCAAGTCAAGAGATAACTCTACCATGAAAGTCAAGAGAAAAATAAATTTCAAGGAAACTGCACAATCAACTGTGAAAGCACAAGATAAAAAAAACCCACCCTGAAAAAACTCTGAAGCCAATTCCTTTTCAAAAGCAACAATATCAAAGACAAATTAAATAAAAGGTCAGATTAATAGAGGATGGATGTCATAACTTAGGTCAACATTGACAAGTTGCAGTTGCATCGACAAAGGGGCCAAAAAATTCCCCATCTCCAAGATGTGGAGTGGTCAACATGGATAAAAGTGCCAAATACAGCATGTAATACATGTTGACTCATCAAACCATGCTTTTTCATTTCAATACTGGTGCCTTCCCAAAAAGCTATAAAGTTTAATAATTAAAAAATTAACTATAAAATAAGGTTACAGAGATCTTCAAGTGTTACCTGTTTGGTTCTGGTTTTACATGCAGATTATTACAGATCACTTACAGGCTGCAACTTTGCAAGAGCTGTTGATTCCAACTTAATATAGCAGTATTTATAAAGGATACAATGCATTCTCTATACATCACTGGTATTGCAAATAAGGATTTCTGCATGGGAAGCATGTTGCAAAGGGGAAAAACCTGCCATATAATCAGGCAAATGGGCCCCCTAAGGATACAAAAAGGGATCCCTTAATTAAATGACCTCCTTAATTAAAGCAAAAAGTTAACCAGCCCAGCCCTCTCACCTCAGGACAAAGATGGAAACTCCTACTAATATTTCATTAAACTGAAAATGAAGGGTTACTTTAGCAAATCAGAGATTTGATAAGAATAAATCCAGATGTTTTCAGATAGCCTTCTATTCAAAAAGATATCAAGGCTTTAAATTAAAGTTCCTAGTTGATGCAGTTATTTCGCAGTTACCAGGAAGAGCTATTCCCTGGCTCATACCTCCAGTAGAAGTAGACAACTTCTACAAAGAGACAAACGGCATAAATATCCTAGCCTTCTCTGTATTGCTAGGTTTTTCTCCCTTTGAAAATGAGATAAAAACATCAGGATGACAGACATCTTAGGACTTACCCTGACATTGCTAGTGAAGTCGACATCATCCAGAAAGTTGCCTGCTATGCACCACTGTAAATGACATACAACTTAGTCCCACAAATTATTTTTTAGAGAAAGAAAAACACACTATACATTCTTGCTGAATACATATGCACTTTAGTATATTCTCCTGTTGTTGCTCTGTGAGGGATTTGGTAAAGCTCATTGATTAAAAATCTCTCCTCCACCTCACAATTCCAATACAAATACTTATTTTGACACCATACAAAGCAGAGATACTAAATCAGATGTAACAGGTGCCTAAGGCCTTAACAGTAGGACGATTAGTGGAGCATATTAACAGCACCTAAGCTTCCCATATTGGGCAAATTGCATAATTATTTTTTAAGTACCAAATGTAACTAACTAGCACTTTTTAAGACAGCATATATGATCCTTAATCTTAGGTATTTCCATGTAGATTTTCCATCAGTGACTACTTTTACAGTGCAGAGAATAATGAGCAGAGAACATGGAAGAGGGTTATATACACACACGATGTACCAGGATCAGTTGAATACCCATATGGACATCATAGAAAGCCAAAGCAGCTGTACATATTCATTAGCACTCCAGTTGTAATCTGAGATGAAGATTAGTCAAATACACTGATTAAACGGTTACCCTTAATAACCTGACAAGCATAGAAATAATTTATCTTTACAAACTACTTTGCAAAACATGCCATGGGATCATAAACCTGTTATAAATAGATATCTATTTCTTTGTCATTGTCAATTAGAACTTGCTTTCCAAGTGACAGGTAGTGTTTGTTCACTTCATAGCATCTCATGAAATATTTCATAGCTCCATGTACACTATTAGTAATTGGGATAATTGATAGAAAGCAAATAGGAAAACAAGGTGTGTATTTGTAATAGTATTTAGCAATTAATTCTCCACTCAAAATAACTAAAATTTATGGAGCAATAGAGATGAACTTTCTGCTATTTCTCTTCTAGTCATCCTGAAAATTGCTTCAAATCATCATATCTGATGAACTTTAAACAAGCCTTAAATTTCTTAATATCTAATTACATCTTAAAAGATAATCTAGAATGCTGTGATTATAACCTATAATTTTGAAAGTATTAACTCCTGCTCTAGTTCCTGTTTTTCTATTAAGGAACATATACAAGGTCATCATCATCATCATGGCTAGGCTTCATGAACAAAGATCCAGGGAAGGCTCCATCCACACTCTTCATAAGTGCTTTTTACAAGCACGCTGATGGCTGAAAAGGCCAATGCGGGACAGACAAGAGCGGTTGCAAAAGGCACAGCAGAAGGACTCCTTAGGAGGTACAACCTCCAAGACACGATTCTTTCTATGCCGTCTTTTCTCCTCAAGAGTGATCCTGCATGCCTTCTCAAACATCCGCAGCATTAAAAATAGTGTGTCTGCAGACCTCCTGATTGGAGGCCAGAGTAGACCAGTTAAGGTGATCAATATGGCCAAGGCTGAGATGTTGTTTCAGGGAGTCCTGTCTTCGGGCCTCCTCTCTTGCGATAGCCAATGGCAAGTTCACCATAAAGAATAATTTTCGGAAGGTGGTAGTTCTTTATCCTGGAGACATGACCTGCCCAACGCAGCTGCGTTCTCAGTAGCATGGCCTCAATACTTGAAATTGCTGCTTGTTCTAGGACAGACATATTAGTTACATAATCTGTCCAGTGGATGTTTAGGATTGTACGGGGACAGCGCTGATGGAAGTGCTCCAAGAGTTGTAGATGGTGGCGATGGATGACCCATGATTTGGAACCATATAAGAGAGTAGACAGCACAATGGCTCTATAAACACTGATCTTTGTACTTTTCTTCAAGTGTTTATTTCTCCAGACTCTTATAGAGTTTTCCGAAAGCACTATATGTCTTTGCTAGCCTAGTGTCTATCTCTGTCAATCTTACTATCCGAGGAGATGAGGCTGCCTAGGTAATTAAACTGTTGGACTGATTTAAGTTCTGAATCGCCAATGATGATAAGAGGATGATGAAAAGCTTCCTGAGGTGCAAGTTGATATAAAACTTTTGTCTTCTTTAAACTAACTTCCAGCCCAAAAGCTCAGCAGCAGCTGCAAAGCAGGATGTTAAACGCTGCAGAGCTACTTCTGTATGGGCAACAAGGGCACATCATCAGCATAAAGCAGCTCCCAGACAAGATGGCTTATGGTCTTAGTAGGGGCCCTCAAACACCTT
Organism: Bucco capensis; assembly: GCA_013396975.1. Classification (NCBI taxonomy): domain Eukaryota; kingdom Metazoa; phylum Chordata; class Aves; order Piciformes; family Bucconidae; genus Bucco; species Bucco capensis. The sequence goes on along the minus strand of VWZO01022187.1, from coordinate 39,026 downwards.
AGGTTAAATAGGCTTCCATCAGTACAATATCTAATGTAGATACCATCCTGGTCATCAAATTCCGCCATGGCCCTTTAGACCATCATCCTGTAAAAGAGTGTGAATACAG
>VWZO01022187.1:21772-38816 GCA_013396975.1 Bucco capensis | reverse complement strand
TTTTATCTGTTAGAAGCATTTGACCATCTACGCTAAATAAAGGGCTTTGAACCTGGTAAGTAGGCCCATATGCCATTTTCAAGGCCTCATAAAATCCTTTATAATCACCCATATCGACACATAATTGAGTTTTTTCAGCTAAATTGATCCACCACTTGTTCTGGATGTCACAGAGTTTCTGTTGGAGCTTACTGCATGCAAGACAAAAATCTGCTTTTCTTACATGACAGGATGGCAATGCAAGATGTGCTTGGTGAGCAGATCTCTTCTTCCTCAACAATTCCTGGATCCCTTGATTGTTTTCATCAAACCAATCCTTGTTTTTCTCAACGGAGAACCCAAGGGATTCTTCAGAGGACTGAAGAATGCTGTTTTTAATATGATGCCAAAGTGTTTCAGGAGAGGCATCTGTAGAATCTTTAGATAGATAGAATGATTTTCACATCTGTTTTGGATTTGCCTGAAAACTGTCTCTCACTGTGGCTGATTGGAGATTGTTAACATCAACCATAAAACCAAAACATCTTAACGTGTAACACTAATAATCCTAGAAGAACCTACTCTTGTCCAAATTTTAAAAAATAATGTACTCATCTAAGGAAAATTTGGCAGATCATGAGTTTGTATGCATATATAATACGTACGATTGCAAACTTGCCAAACAACTGGCAACAATATCAGGAAGCATCAGGCAAAAGAAATTAAAGATAACACAAATGTCCAACAGTTTTCACTGAACATGATGATGTGAAGTATTAACTTGAAAAAGCAAGACAGCTCCTGGAAACCAGTGTGTAGAAATTGAAAGTATTATAATTTTTGTAGTAATGAAACTCAAAGAACTTACTGTCCTACCAGAATAGAGACAAGAATCTCTATGCAAGAACACTGGGAAACAAAAGACCTAAGATATTAACTTCCAAGCTAAAGTAGTAGACACTTCATTAAATATATTAAATTATAACATTTGTCATATTCTAGCAAATATTGTACCTCAATTTACTGCAAAAAGGGAAGGAATTGCTCAGAATTAATAGAACCTATTAGTCTACCTTCTCATTATTATATATTCATAGTTTAATATAAAAAATACAGATGTGACGGGAACTAGAATAAAACGCATCATAAATTTATTAACATCACACACTTTATCTTCAGTAAAGCAACTATAAAGAAAATTATGATTATAAGACAACCCAATAATAAGCTATACAATTAGTTAATCCTAGAGACCAAGTTAATATGAGAACCATTACGCAAGTAACAAGCTGGATAGAAGTGAGACCAACAGGTTGCCCATAAGAAAAGAAAAAAAGATCTCAGTCTCTAAGGAGATTAACACTGGGTAGTGGAAGTAGTCAAAAGCTATCCTTAAAAAGAAACTTAACAATGACATGCTAGTGTAATTTACTGATGGCATGAAGTAGTTCATACTGTTAAAGATTAATATATCCCATGCAAAGATCTAGATGTTGATGCTTGACTAACAGAAAAGAAATTAAGTTTAGTAATTAAGTCTGTAAAATCATGCACTTAAAAGTGAGAGGAATAGTTTTTAAAAAGATAACTAAAACAGCAGCGGAATGACTATGTGCCACAAGTGGGACACAGGCAGGAAAAAAAAACAAACCAACATCCTACAGCTTGGGATTTCCAAAGATCAGACAGTGATCCAGATGTGGGATTTCCAGGAGTAGTCAGGCAGAAATAGCATTATAGCACAGGAGATAGGCAAAGCCATACCAGGAAACGTAACAGGAAAAATTAAATTGGAATGATCAAAGAATGGTATCTGACAGACCAGAAAAAAATAAGAGCCTAGTAAGAAGAGAACTGCTTATCCTGTCATAATGAAGTCCAAGGTAAATCATGACACACTCTGTATGTACAAAATGGACAAAAGGATAATGCAAATGGAGAGAGAATAGATCTTTTGACTAAGTGTCTATATGCACAGAGAAATAGGCATCTAGCAATGAGATTGCATGAACAAATTTAGAGTAACAGTCTAAATTCAGACAGTCAGAAATGTGAGCTTCAAGAACCTTCAAACATGTTTACGACATATTTAGTTACGAAACACTACCATTCCAGAGTTTAGGACTACAGCATAAAATAAAAAGTTTACTAAAGAAAGACTCTTTTACCTAAATCATATCTACAAAGTTGTTAACGCATGCTTTTAAAAATACATCTGCTCAAGTTTCAATTTTTTTCTGCTAGAGTTGTTTTCAGGGTTTTGGGGGTAGGTTTTTGTTCTTTTATTTTTTTAAAAAGCACATAACACCTCCTCCATTTAAAACATGCCTGAGTATAATAATGGGGAACTATGTCTTTGCCATATATATATATATATAGGTAGACAAGGTTTTATTTTACTGCAATAATTTAAAAAACAGAAGCATTATATGTTTTCACACAGCTTTTAGATCCCTGCAAACACCTGATGCCTTTGCCCCTAAAATAGTGTACATGGACTAGTGTACAAATCCTGCAAGGCTGGGAGAACAGAAAAGAAAGAAAAAAGAAACCACAAATGCACACACTGAAAGATGAGCCCTTTGCAGAGATATCAACTGCCAGCAGCTTCAATCTCTGTGGCTGGTAACACCAGCCCAAAATCTGGAGAGAAAGGAAGGAGAATAGCTTGTAGACTGAAGTAGTAGAAAAGCAATATTCAAGCCCAAATTGCAACTCAAAATGCTTAGCCTTGCTGTCCAGTCCTGAAAACAGCTATTCTTAGCAACCGCCTTATTTCTTTTTTTCACATTATGGATTGTGAACTCTTGAAGAGCTATGCTTCCAGGCATTCATAATAGGACATAATTGGTTGGATGAAGCTGAATATCACATCTACCCTGACATATGAATCTACCTACATAACTCCTCAGAGATCCTGATAAGCAATCTGGGAACACAGCTCAGAGTCACTGCCACTGCAGTTCTGCATTTTCAAATGTGAGCACATAAGGAGAAGATTATAAACTCTTCTTCTTCCCACTCCCATTCAGCAGCACAATTAGAGGCACTAACCCCAGATAGGGGAAGGTTTGCAGTACTATCATAGCTGCTTCAAATCCCACAGAAAAGAATCAACAGCATGGAATCTAGACTTTCAAATAGACTCCAGAAAATTCTATTTTAAGTATATTTGAATACACATACATAGATAAACAAGTAGACATATATACTCATACATACCTATTTTAGAAAAATTTGGCTTTTATATGCAAGACTTCACCTTTAAACTCATACAAATCCCTGCTGCTTGACAGACAAGTCTTTTTAATTAATCCCAACTTGCCTGCCTTCTTAATTAATCCCAACTTGCCAGCATGTTGAAAAGGCAGGCAACTCATTAGGAAAAAAATCAAAGTACTTGAAAAGGAAAGGGAGAAAGCAAAAATAAAAAAGAAAAATGTACTACAATACTTCAGGAACTAGGCATCAAGAAGCTTCATGTTAAAATAAAAAAAAAAATCACAAATTCAAGTAAAAACACCCAGCAAATTCAAACACAACTAACAGAAAACTACAATACTCTACAAATAGCAAACTATAAGTTAAATATACCATAAGGACCAAATCATTTTTTTGTGAGATAAATGAAAATTAAACAATAGCTGATATTTGCAATTTCTAATGCAAGGCAAAATAATGTTCTAGGAAGGCTGAGCCATAATAGGAATAACAAAGAAACTTCAGTATTTATGTTCATTCAAACTTGACAGCTCTAATGTTTAATTTTCATTCTCACTGTTGGTCACATTTTTATTTTTCGGCAAATTACAACTCCCTGCTGCCCTGCTCCCTCTAAAAGGCTCATAGTTACCTCTCTACCCCGTTGTTTAGGGTTATAAATTTTTAGCAGTCTCAAACAACTGCAATATTCCTCTAGAGAAGAAAGGAAATTTTAGAAAAAGAAAGTAACAGAGCTCAAAAATAACCAGAGAATTATAAATTAAAAACATACTTTACAAATCCTACTTAATTTTTTTCATTAATAATTTAAGTCACTAATTTCATCTATAACTTACAATGACAGTCAATCATAACTTAAATATATCGTTTTGGTGAAATAATTGTGCACTGGTGGTAAAAGATAATCAGAGAGGTGGTGGTTCACACTTCTAACAATGTACCCAAAGTGTGCATGCTCCACTACCACTGAACTCCCTTCATAAAACAAACAGACAAGACTTGTAGCTCCAGAATGAAAGGTCAAAAACAATCTAATGATTATTGTCGGTCTCCTAAGTTGTGAGAAAGTAAAGTTAAAATAGAGATTGAGTGGGGCTGCATAGTTTCTTTTCCTTTCATTTAGTGGAGAAGTGATGAGAGCAGGAGTCCTGAAGAGATTCATAACTGGCTGATAGAAATCAAAGTTATAAACAAAGTCTTTTCTTTCAGCACTTACACACACTGGAGAGAGGCCAGCTCAAAAGAAAACAAAACTGCAGTGGCTGAGACAAGAAATAACAAAGTATAGGTAAATGTTTTAGCTATGCTGTGAAAGGTGCTATGAAGTCTTCTGTTTAGACAACTTTTTCTCTAGATGTAAATTGTCCTTTACAGTTATTTAAATGAAAAACAATAATTGTTTAGTTCTGCATTTAGTAAGTACTGATTGGTTGTATAGGTTAGTAACAAAATTTTCCCTCCTCTTCTCTGTTAATTTCTAATGCTATTTATGCTTCCTCTCCTTCAACCCACCTCCCCTCCCTCATTAGATTATGCAATTAAATCTATTTATGACATAATAAGCAGTTTCATCACCACAGAGTAATATGAAACAAATTCATAACTTCCCTGGAGATTTATACAGCACTAAAAGATAAAGGAATAGAAAGCACATAATTTATTGTAAGGGCAATAAGAAAATCTCTAAAGCATTTTTCATAGAAATGGAATTCTCAAACTCACTAACACATGACAGCTTTTAAATAAGGGCAATATCCAAGTACTCTTTTCAGACTTTTCAAAAAAAAAAAATCAATTTGATTAACATTTTGCATGGGAGGTTTTGATTGACTGACTGTTTTACATTCCCCCCTCCCCAAAATTCCATTATGATCTTGCATTTATTGATTGTTGGGCACTTATTTGCTTTCACATTGCTTTTACCTAAGATTTCATATCTCAGGTAGAAACAAAAACAGACTATAGCATCAAATACAGAGCGTTAATTCTGCCAGATCGCCCCACTCTCTCATGCTCCACTTCGAAAAATTCAATTATAATATAATCTATTAACAGTGCAGTAGTTTGGTACACTTGTTTGGGTATCCAGCCAAACAAAGAGGAAAAGCTAGATGTAAAACTACTTGAAAATAAGTAAGCTTCTCAGTTCCTCAGAAAATTAGCATTTAACTACAGGAATGTTGGATAAACAAAGTTCTAGATGTAAGTTATCTGAACATTACATAAACTAAATGTTGTTCTTCTAAGAACAATAACTGAGACCAGGAAATAGATGAGGAGTCACAACTGAGTGCTAGCCACTGCAGCCTGATCCACATAATCCTTAAAGAATACTACAATTGTATATGGGAAAGATATACAACCAGCATATGGTAGGCCCTGCCTGAGGCTTTTTGTCTAGAATAAAATAAGAAATTATAGTTTCTTCTGAGGCACAGATGCGAAGAGCCTATGACTGAAATGCTGACTGAAATGGTGTTAGGAGTACTCACAGGACTCTTGCAAAGACCTTTCTCAGTCAGCATTTGTCAAGTTATCTAATACAAAAGGCCTTTCTATTCATGCAATCCTGCAAATTCAGTCCATCAGACACAAACAGCAGAATTCTGCTTCAGCTATGGCCCTGACGTCATGAAATCTGACAACTAAATGCATTTTGATAACATTTTTGGACACCTGTAAAAGACTGTTTCTTGATTTCTAGAACATCAAGTTATGTCTAGCACCAACAAGAGAAAAGATTAGTTGAGAAATGTGCCTCTTTTGACATCGATAACTTCAGACATTTCTGACAAAAACATATACAACTGCAGAGAATGCAGATAGGGGTATTTTACTGTGAACAGGAGAATTAAAGATGTTGCATTAGTTCAATGCAGCAACAGAAACAGTCTTAAACAGATACAGAAGCAAATATTCATATTTTGTACTAGTTGTACAAAGAACAAAGATATTTTTTTCCTAGCCTTCAGCATAACCCTACAGCAAAAAACAACTCTCAGAAGGAATGTTTTCTTCAGCATAAATTCAACAATCAGCTACTCCAAAATAATGATCACGTATCATAGTCCAGTTACTGTTTTCTTTTTCAAGTGCCTATTCTGTTTCATGGAAACATTTTAATTTATTTTCTGCATCCAAACACAGTAAAGCTCCCAGAGATTTCATAATAGCAACTTGTTCTTATTTTTCTAGAGACACTTCTCACAAGGTTCTCACAAGGATGAGTTAAAAACATTTTAAGAGAGGATAGCAAATTCTACTTGAACAGAAGCTAGCATTTCCCCTTCACATACACAAAACATATTTTAAGTATAGCTTTCTTTTGGACATCTCTAACTCAAGGAAAATATTTGGAACCACAATACTAACTAAAAGAAGACAGTTTATTTTTTTCCTTCTTAGTAAACCACTAATATAATTAAATAATTATTGTTAGAATTGTTTGTACATTCTTTTAGCATGGGACCTTAACAGCTTGATTCTGGAAGTCCCAGAAAGACAAATACAGTCCCCAACAGTTCATTAGGTGAAAAGATTATTTCACCAATTTCTCATTTGTATAATTTAAAAATCCCTCTAAAGGTGATTGTATCCAGCCACACAAACTTCAAAAGCATATGACACAAAGTATCACAACCACAAATTGCCAGTGTCATTCTTCCCCATTATTATCCTGACTTTCCTTTGTTAGGAAATTTCCTTCTCTTCAGCACAACAGTGATGTGTCACTGGATTAGTGGTCAGATAATGTACAACATAAGGTGATGTTAACCAAAAACTGCAGGATAAATATTTCACCATCTATACACAAAAGATGCAATACTGTCATATTCACATAATTAAGAATCTGATTCTCTATTCCATTGTATAAAAGTTCCCTGAAATTAACCTTCAAATTAAAGAACAAACCCTGAAGAGATTCATTACAACACCCTAAGACTACAGTAACTGAGACCTGCAGTCTAATGCCAAGTGCAAAATTATGAAGTCTTATTATTCCTCATTATAACAGAAATATTAATTTAAATTTAAAATTTTAATACCACTTTATTTCTTTATTTAATTACTAAATATTAATATGAAATAAATATTTATATTACATTTTTATCCTACAACTATCACCAAGTCCACAAATGCTTTCTGGTGGTATATACCTTCATAGAAATTAACCTGTCTCCAAAACAGGAAATGCTTTCCATTCTGGATGTGCTCAAATTTCATCTGTTTCTACAACACTCCTTGCTTTGCACAGAGTGACCTCCCTAGAGAGACCTTCTCTCAAATACTCCCTCAAGCAAATACTTCTGCAAGTATGTTGAACTCCTGAACCAAGTCCATTATCCACACAGCTTCTGCAAATTACCTTCTAAAGTCTATTTCCCCCTCCCAAAACTTCAACATGATTAATTAGATGAGCAAATAGATAGTATTGCTGATATGCAGACATCAACACATATCCACATGCCTATGTCATTTGCTCTTTGCTGCCTGAGATAATTAGGAGTCATAAAGCACACACACACACACAAAAAACCTGCGCAAGTAAATCTGGACTAAGTAAACTTCAGTATGGGGGGGGGCGGGGGAAGGAGCCCTAGAAGTCCTTCTGCTACTCTTAACCACAATGTCCTCCAAAACTCACATACCTGATAGAAAATATATACTCTTGAGATTCACAGTAACAAGCAGGGCAGATTTAGGCAACCTGTAACTCAAGTTACCATTGAAATCTGGTATAGAGGTGCCTTGAATAACATTACTAGCTTATGCTGTTGAGTCCATGCACACATAGAAACATGCAATACTAATTTGTATTGGCCAGAATATGCAACTTTTTCTGCACAGCAGCATCCTTATACACAAACTTGCTAACTTTAGTCCCATAATTCCCTTCAGAGCCATGGTTTGCAGGCTCTCAGACATTTGCATCTACATTTTTAACAGCATTTTCCACATTTTATGGAAGCAAAGAGAAATTAGACAAGAACGTCTTAACATATAGTATATCCTACCAAGAGGAATATAATGAGCAAAGAGAGAATTCAACAAGGATAATCAGCTGTCCTTCAAAAAAACGTAAAATAAAAGCTTCCTAGCATCTAAACTATATCATCAGAACACGCATGTTTCATCAATAATGATATACTAATGATGAGCTTGCACAACTTATAGTTTGACACCATCTTAGACAGTCTCCTAAATACTTCCAGTCTGTTAAAAACAAAACACAGAAGAAAGAAACCGATAAATTGAAAGAGAAAAAACTCAAAAACATAATGAGAAAAATCTCAACAGGTAGGAAGAAAGCATATTTGCTAATTCCTAAAAAACTGTAGATTTTTTTAACCATAGGATACCTGAGAACTTCCTTCATCAAGTAGTGTTGTTTTATTCAAAAAGAGTATGCCTTCAAGCAGCACCAGAATAAATTCTATGATATACTGAAGTCTAAGCCTGCAATGGCATAACTATGAGAAAAAAACCCAAATATTTCTTCTACTAAAAGTCTTGTTCAGCTATGCTTATATTTACCAAAATTAGCATATGTTAGTTTTGTCATTCTCTCAGCCTTAAAGTACAATAAACTCATCTTCGTATCCAGTGAATTAAACAGACAAAAATGAAATTTGTAGATTAGAAAGTTACAACAAACCAGAATATCACACATTGCACAGTACTTGCCTCAATCATCACAGAAAAACAGACTAAATCTTAATTTCTGTATTTAAAAATAAGGAGTAAAATTAAGCATATCCTTCATCTGCTTTGTTTTTCACAAGTAGATGGAAATAAAAAGTCAAATTTATCAGTATACAAAAAAATTAGTGGCTGTAACGAGCAACAGGTGATGTGTCAAAGAACTGCAAAAGACTCCTGAAAAAGAATGTCCCTAGTAAGTAAGAGCTTTAACCACAGGGGGTTTCAATAATAATAGTTAAGACTTTTAAAGATCTTCAATTAGCATCACCTCAAAACTATCAAGACAAGGCAGTGGAAAAATTCAGAGGAAGATATTCTCAAAATCCATTTCAGTGCAACACAGCAAGCCTCAATTATTCCAAGAGAATCTAACATACACTGCCTCAGCTTTTCAGTCTAATTGATACTTACAAATGCAGTCAACCTAAATTATAAAACCTAAGTCTAACTTTAAAGGAATGTTCTGCTGACATTCAGCTGCCTGTCACCTCAGAGTTTAATGTTAGAGAGCAGATTTCTGAATTGGACACAAACTCCAAGAGCAGTCAAGGATGCACCTAAAATTGAAAATTAAATAATCCAGCAATGTTCCTGTTAATGAACAGCTTTTGTGAACCCAATATATTAAGCTGTGGTTTCTTGTTCCTTGTCTCACCTCTGCCCCCCCGTAAAAAACAAGACGACAGATCAACTGCAAATTCAGTCCAGTTTCAATGTCATGGCTCACTGGAATAAAGAACTGATCCTGAAAGGTGTTCTTCAAGTATTCCACAACCTCTCAGGCACAGTCTGAAAATCACTTGGGGTCTGCTGTGGCCCCTGGTGCGATAACTGTGCCAACAGCAGAGGGAGCATTAAACTCATTGCCCATGGGAAAGTGTGGGGAGTGATACCCATGTTCCTGTAATCCTTGTATGGGTAGGATGAGCTCATTAGCCTTCTGGCAGTCATCTTAGGAGAGGGACAACTCTGATTCCAAACCCAGGCACATGGAGCTCGTTTAGCCCTGTAAGGTCTTCCATCTAAGAGGTTAAACCTCTATCCTAAGGACTTCACTGCCAGCATCCAAGCTTGCTAGGCCCTGGCAGATGAACCTTAAGACTAAAGGGTGGGTCCAGCTCTGCGCATGCTGTGTCTCACCTAAAAAAAAAATCCATTGCGCAGGCTCGAGGGTGCTATCTGCTATCCTCTTTTTTATCAGCGTGCTTGGAACCACAATACTACGACAACCTCTAACCTATATTGGCATTGATACCTGCACTAACAGAGGCTCCCCCTTATACTCATTGAATGACATACAGTATATGTTTGGAACAGTCTAAAATATCATAAAACTCCTTGGCTATGTACCCACACCTGAATAAGCTTCATATCCTCTCCTTTATCTGAATGTTACACAGTAAGGGTTTCTGAGAAAACAATTTACTTCCATCTATGTTGTATACTTGCAGAAAAAGAATGTACAATTCGAAAATAATTCAGTCTTCCTAAAATGAGGACTAGGACAGAATCACAGAAAATTGTATAAACTCCCAAGCTTCCATTTCAAGTCAGTCACTTATTTGTTGTGTTTCCTTAGACAATCACACAACTTGACGATTCCTACATTTAAAACAGCTCAAAAAATATATTTCTCAAGGCCACTGTGATAACTAGCTACTTAGTGCTTAAAGTAGGATATCCAATACAAAGTATCACACAGACGTGTAGAGGCAAGTACTTCCTTGAATATGGTGGGGGTGGGTCCTCTCATGAAAACTGAAATAATATAAGCAATTTGGAAACTAAAAACTCAAGAAAAGTTGCATCATTTTTATTTTAAATTAGATGCTCACAGATCATTCTTACAAAGTGCTACACTATTCAAAATATCCAGGGAAAATAAACCCAAATTTTTAAACACAAATGTTCGGTATTTAATACTTATATCAGCATTAGGTTTTAGAAAACACTTTTTCAGATGCTTTCTAACACAGTTGTCTCATGTTATTACAGCTGTGCACACAAGTGTAAATTGATATGTTTTCAGAAGCAGCCATTTGTTTGTCCAGTATTTGTTATTTTTCAAGAACACCTTCCAGCTCCTGCTCAATGTTTTAAGTTACCCTTTAGAAAAGCCTCAGTTGACTTAGGAAGCAGGAAAAACAAATCTGCTGATATGAGAAAACTACAGAAGCACACAGCTTAATTACAGCAGCACTATGATACTTCCTATGAAACAGCTCATTTCCCTCTTCCCCATAACTGATATATCTTGCATATACCACACATACATTTGATTATCAAGTATCCTCCTAAGCATATTCATCAGCTGGAGTTGCACAAACAAAAAGGAATGCAAGATATTTTGTGTTTGGTTTGACTTATTGCTTTGGATTTTCTTCAGTGAGAATAAAGTGAGAAATACTTGGCATATACACACTCTTACGCTACGTAATCAAATAAGAATAATTAAAGGTGTAAATTATCCTACAGTTGGATTAATCAGCATTTCCTAACAAAGCTGGAACTATTAAATATTTCTTTATACAAGTCAGAGTGTATAAAGCCTTTATTTTGAAAGCTGAGATGCATTAGCATTACCAAGAAGAGGAAGCTTACCATATTTTATTCACCAGTACTACCCGTTACCAGAGGGAAAGTATTTTAAACTGCAGCATGACTAGCAAGATATTTTTCTGGTTAATTTCTCTCTGTTCATGGATTGGGCATGGTAATCAATGAAACCCACTTGTCTTGTTCCACAGTGCCTCATGGTTCACCTACACCTTGAATAGAAAGTTTCTGCAGAGCTTATCGTAGTGTTTAAAGACCAACCCCAGCTCTCATCCCAGCCTTTTAACCAAAATAATTGCCGCTCACACTTTACTGCCACAATTGGTAATGTGCATAGTCAAAATCTAGTCCTTTTATGATATTCTGATTGCTCTTCAGTCCCAGTTCCTACAGTTGAATGACATACTCAATATGATCCACTTTTTCAGCGAAGGCAAGTTATTAGCCTTCAAGGTAACAGAACAGCTGAAAACTCAAAAACATGGGAACAAGCATATATCTATGCATAAGAGTGCAGATCTAATAAAAATATACATTTAAAGACTGAGTCCAGACTCATCTGTAATAACATCATGCAATCATCCTACAAAGTAGTAATGCATGGTACTTTGTTACTGACATAGGAATGTAATTAATGTAGACTACTGTATTCATTAAAGTAGAGAAGCAACTCTTCAAAATATGTTCAATACTACAGTGGATCACAATATTTCGTTTGTAAGATTTAACTCAAGGTTGAGGGCTAGGTCTTTGGAGGTCTTACCTTTCAAAGTAAAATCTTAGTACTGACAGCCAATCTACAATTTTTTCCAGGGATTCTCCCGAATAAGAGAGCAATTTATTCCTCAAATATTCTGCAATAATACAGATTGCCTCTATGGTTTAGGTCCCTGACCTAACAAAGAAGTGATTTTACTCATTTGTTTAATATAAACAGCACAGTTTGGACAACATTCCTTCCTGCCATAGTATTTATCACATTCTAGGAAGAAATGCATTCTCTAAAACTGTACCTAGCTCATTAGGTGTCCCTCATCTTTACAGGCATGGGTCACCTCAAGTCTTTAACCTTACAGGAAGTATTATTTCCTTTTTACAGATGAGTCAATGAAGCACATAAATTATGGAAGAAATCCATAAGAAAATGTAGACACTGAGTGTCATTTTATGTGTCTGCATCCAATCTTTTAAGTACTTCAGTACTTGTTCCATTGCCAGGTAATCCTAGAATATTCTGGCTTCAAAATTCCTTACCTAAATCATGGTTCTCAAGGCACACGCTGCTTAGAACTTTGAAATAACTCTACAGCTGGCTTGTTTCTAAACATCATTAGCATGAACAAACCATATGTTTTGCCACAACACAATGGCAGCAGCACATTTCCATCTTTAGCTAAGGAATACAAAATACCAAGTCAAACAGACCCTGGAATCCATTTCTTCCAGATGAGTGATGTAAAGCTCTAAATTTTGGGAGAGATTTTTCAGTGAATTCCTATTTTGCAAAATGCTGTTGCACTGACAGACTTTGAGATGTTTACCCTAGAATTTTCTATACAGTTGGTGGCTACATTACTTTTGAGTGGTCTAACAGCTTTAGGGTTTTCTGCCTGCAGGAGACCTCAAAGCCAAATGCAGTTCTTGCACCTTGTGAATGATCACTAAGTAATACAACGCTGAGCACAGTTCCAACATTTTTCAACAGGGTGTTACCCCATATGGAGCACTGAAATGAAAGCACTTTTAGTTCCACTCATTAGGCTTTTAAAAATATACAGGGCAATCTCTAATAATTACTTATTTGAAAATTCCCACCGTTCGCCCAACTCACATGAAAACATACTTTGCTTATAGTTTACTATTGGTCTTTTATTACTGTTAACAGCAGCAGTTCACTAGATTACCCATGTTTCCTGGTATCATCATTATTTATTCCTTCTTACATCAACTTTGTAGCATGTTTTACAAGACTAGACTATACAGCTAATCACAAATTACACTGATGCCAACAGATATTCTTCAATACTGCATGAGTTTCCAATGCATTTTTGTGTCCATGTGGCAGTGTTTCAAAGGGTTTTTTTAACCAACACTTCAGTTAGTATGTCTAAGGATACTGAAGAATGATCCTGAGCATCTCATATTACCTTCCTTTTCTGTCTACATTTTGATACAATCAAATCAATTTCTAATGCAGTATGATACTTTGATCTCTCAGAAACTACTCATTTTAAAAAGATTATAAACTATAGTAATGCCTTCCAAAATATGATCATCATGCCTTCATTTTCATTGAAGTGTGTAAAGAGAAACACAGCATGAGACTTTGTTTGCCAAATTAAATTTTAAACATAATAAATATTAAATGCTATAACTGGTACAGGCATTTACATATCATTTATGGATAGACTTAAGCATACATTGGATACAAGTGAGGTTTTTACAACACCTATAGCAACTGCAACCAGCCTTTGGTGTTGTCTGAAGGCCTGACAGGGTCACCAGCCACCTCGTTCCCACATTTCCTTAAGCAACAAACTAAACTCCAGAACCCAGGAGCCCTTTGCCTAACTTGCATTTGGATTCAATTCTATAGATGGTCTCAGACTTGCACACAGGAAGGAACTCTGTATATTGTTAATTATCTATTGCTTGAAGAAGGGTGTTTTTTAGAAAGAGCTTCACTCCATCCCAAACACGTTTGTAGCCCCACAATTAAGTATCACTCCAAACAGGGGAGGCTGAGTTCAGTTTCAGACTTGCTTGAGAAAAGCAGAGCCACATACCAGTCACTTGGTACCGAGGGTGCAGCGACTCCAAGAAAGACTTGTGAGATATACATAATGGTCTGAGCTACCAGCACAGTGCTAAGCTTCGAAGCATTCTCTGCAGCTGCCCACACCAGGACAACAAGCAGCAGGAGAGGGGCTCTCTGCTTCTACATTGCACCAGTAGAACCGTTGCCAAAAGACAAGCATCTAGGTCTGGCATTCATAGCTCAAGAATGCTGATAAAATAGGAAAGGCTAAAATCCAAGAGAGCAATCAGGGATGGAAAAACTTTATGTTGAGATGACTCAAGGAATATCCATTCTCAATGAGGAAAAGGTGACCATAATTTCACCTACACAGGGCATATAGACCTGACACACTGAAGACTCTGCAATGAAGGTCTGTCTCAAAACACAAGAAACATGAGAAAACTTCGTCAAAGAGTCAAAAAATGATGTAGGGTAGATTTCCTGGATTAGGATTATGAATTTGTTTCTGCTGTTCATAGAAAACTGTGAGAACAACTAACCAAGGGAAGAATTCTGCAAGTCTGTAATGGAAGTGTTTTCAGACATGTACAGATGCTTTTATAAAGCATGCGTTCCACTCAAACAGGAATTAATTCAGAGTTAGCCTACAGCTTGCATAAGGCAAGCTGCAAGAACAGGTAATCACAAAGTTAATTTCTGGTCTTGTCTATGAAAATCCATAAAAACACTCAAATGTTTTAGCAGTGGACTTGGCAGTTTTAGGTTAAACCTGTGATCTTTAGGGTCTTTTCCAATCTAAATGATTCTATATAGTAGCTACTAAACAGTAACAAAAAATACACTAATAAAAAGAATTTTATATGGATAAAATCACAATCATTGATGTTTCCACCAGTTTAACATTCACATTGACTTATAAAAAGGCAATTTGCAGGTATAAAATCTCAAACAAATCCAGGGATGTCAATAAGAATAATTACACATATGCCTTGAATCAGCTACAGAGCATGCTGATGACAAAAGCAGTCACTGATAGCCTGACTCAGGATTTCACCCTGTATAATACAAGTCACACCAGTTTAATGGTGATGTTTCACACTAAAGTTAATGCAAACTAAGCCTGTGCCACTTCTAAAAGGGACAATTTTCTTTACCAGTCTACACCTACTCATTCCTGCTACCTCCTTTAGCTCAGCAAGAGACTTATGCAAGCAAAGTAATACGAGAAGACTGAGCTGGCTTAAAAAATTTGGCTGGGAGGTGGGGAGGTATATTCCTGTTGATACTTTTCAAATCTCAGCAGGAATATTAATGCTTACATAAGAAATGGAAAGCTGTAAACAAAAAAACATGAAGGAAAAAGTCAACTGTTTTCACAGCAGCATGAACTCTTAACTAGCTGCAGCTAAAACTAGGGGTTTTTTCTAAAGGTCATTTCTCATACAACATAATAGTTTATTTACAATCTGTAATTTAAGGACACTTTCTTTGTGCAAGTCATTCTGCAGACAACAGAATTAGCGTTTTGGATAGAAATAAGGATTTTGTCTGGAATAATAAAATTTGATACCCTTGTAATATTTCACCTGTGAAGGTTCTTGTACCTGGAAATTTTGTCCTTGAAGAACACAGAATCTTTTATACGAGCTCTAGAAATTAAGGAGAACATGCAGGAGGTAATTTAGAAGTACAATAAGAACATCTGTAGACAAGGTTTAATAATCAGATCGATTTACTCTTATTCCCCCATAACAACTAGATATCTAGGACTACACATTAACTGTGGTTTATGAGAACCATAGGTAGTCAAAAGTGCTCACCTAACCTGTACAGTGTGCTTTGTCACATGTGCCAGCTGGGACTCTCAATTATCAAATAAACAATAATAACCACCTGAAGACACAACCTGTTCTTTTTAAAGACAGCATTTTAGAAGATTGATACCTCCAGTCATTCAGGTACTCAAAAACTCAAGAGGAAGAGCAGTTTCATGCACAATTTTTCCTCATGCTTTTCCACACACAAGTATACAAACCAGAGCTAGAGAAAGGGGTAACTTTTTGTTCCAATCTGAGGAATTATTTTTTCTCCTTCTAAGAAGCCATTCTCTGAGTATCAAGACTAATGAAACCTGTTTCCCTATAGTGCTGCATCTCAAGAATGATTGACTTTGACATCTAAACGCATAGACGCTGTGACTGCAGCCTTTCCTCCAGTCCAGCTATTCAGAATGTTTGTATCCCTGAATCCCCTGGAGTCTCATAATACAAGTGATTTGGACAGCCTTTCCCTCTCCCTTCTGCTCAAACTTGTATCATTATGAAAACTGTAAGTAATAAACAGATTCAGAGGTATAAAATAAGGGAAGGAAGACTAGCAGATGTAGCATTAAGAGTGCCATTTCCTTAATAAATCAATCTATCAAAATAAAACTGGACACTGTGCTTCTATGCTTGTGTTTTTTCTTACATCTTGGGAACTGTGCTGTTTGAAGCTCCTTGCTATAAAGACAGAACCTGCTCGCCCTTTGGCTTTCTTATCTTCCCCTTGTCTCCTGTAGGCAGACAGACAAAATTTCTTTCCCTTCTCCTTTTATAACTAAATTTCCTTATTATTATTATTTTGGTACAACATAAAAAGGTTTTTTGCAGAGATGAGGTCTAGATCATTCTGAAAAGTCACTGACATGGATGTGAAAGCAATGCAGTAATAATAACAGCACTTGCATTTATATAACAAGTTACCACATGCTTCACAATACAAGGAGTACATACAAAAGTTGTAATAAAATAGCGCTAGAGAATCTTTTTGTCCATTTCTCCC
>VWZO01022187.1:0-21728 GCA_013396975.1 Bucco capensis | reverse complement strand
TTCTTCTTTTATCCAGCAACATTTGCAAAGTAGTTTACTTAATCAGTAGTTCTTCTACGAGGAAGAGGAAAGGTTACTATAGTATTGCCAATTAATTTTGACACTTGCTTAATAAGATTGTTCAATTATTTTTTATGTCTCTCTGATATGTTATTTCCCAGTCTAGACAAGAAAGCCAAAAATACTGCACATCTCTCACCAAAGAATTAATGGTCCCAAATTACACCTAGGTAGATTATTTATCTTACAACAATGTTTCCAATGCTTGCTAATGCAAGTCACTCATTCACAGAAGAGCAAAAAGAATCATACCTCACTTACATGAAAAAAATAAAGGCCTCTTTATTTTCAAGTGGTTTAAGCCTACCCTTAAAAATCCGTTTCTCCAAATTGCCTTCTGACAGAAAACAGGTTATTATACATGTTCAATTTAGGTCATTAAAAGTTCAATTTTAATCTTTCATGACAGAGGCACACATCCAGGCACTTAGAACTGCTGAAACTCTGAAACAATGCAAACACTTAGATTAATACACAAGTTCTATTAACATTTGTACAGCTCGCACCTCCAACCCATAAATTAACAATTAATGCAGTTGTAATAGCCAAAAAAACACTTTTCAATCTTTGTCATTCTGAAACATACTTAATAATTCCTACTGACAGAAGCAACTGCTGCAAAAGTGATTTACATCCACCATAACTTGTCAGATCAAAGTACTACCTTTAGCTACCTCCTTTAGCTCAGCAAGAGACTTATGCAAGCAAAGTAATACGAGAAGACTGAGCTGGCTTAAAAAATTTGGCTGGGAGGTGGGGAGGTATATTCCTGTTGATACTTTTCAACTCTCAGTCAGGAAGTCAACTGCTGCAGAGTCCAGCCATGACTATTTGTGTATAAAGCAGATACTCACACTTCACTGACAAATGGAAACAATATGCCAATGTTCCACAACAGTAAGTCAAATGATCAATTGCCACGTAAGTCAGAAAGGTCTTCAATCATCTGCCCACAAGGCAGACTAACATTCTTTTTCCAATTCTTCAGTTGTAAATATATAGACTTGACTCATCACCTGTTCAACATCCATCTGAATTTTCAGGATACAAAATAAAACCCCTCCAAGCTGCTGCTTGCATTGGAGGACACTAACATATTTCATGCCACCCCCAACTCACAGGTCTTGAAAAGCTTTAAATCCTGGAATGCTTATTTTCATTGCAGAATGTATTTTGCTTCTAAGAATGAAGATTAAAGATGAGCTACCAAAGATACCACTATGAAAGTGTCCTCAGTAAAAAACACAGTTCTCCAGTGTAATAGAGAGAGCTTACTTCTGTGATAAAAATCACAATGCTAACATCACTGTCATTTCTAAAGCTAAGCATAAAAGAATATAAAGGAGTTAATGAGAAATCTATTCCGATTTCACCAAAACTCCTAACAGCATGTCAATTAACTCCTGTGTTAGCTTAGCTCAGAAGAGGTGCCCTTTCAACATTCAGGCAGAACTTCCTCTAGGTGGGGATGGATTATTAACTTTCTATCAAGCATAAAAATGTAACCACTGTGCCTCTCCACTCAACAACTACAACCAATATGAAGAAACATTAATGTTTAATTAATCAAGGAAATACCTCTAAGGACTGGATAAAGGCTCCAGTAACCACTGACAGAATATACTAACACACAACAAGCTTTGAAAGTTAAGAAGTGAAAATTTGCTTCAGCCATTGCACTATTAGGGTCTGTTGTGAGTGACATCAAGACAAAGGATACAAGTAATCTCTTTAAAGCAAGGAAATAATAGCTCTGCAAGCCTGCCTCCTGCAGATCCTCACACACAAAGAAGATTCACCTGGGCCTCTTCTCCTCACTCTCAATCCCTACGCAATTAGCCCATTGTTCCACAGCGCCAAGCAGGACAAACCCCAAATCCTCAATACACACAGGTGATAAATGACCAACTTTTAAAATCTTATTACCAAGAGCATTGGCGGATGAGATGTATTACATTACCTTTACAACTCAGTTATAACCTCACTGATGGAATAATCCACCAGGTATTATCAATGAATTGCTGCTTCCTCTGCAGCATGTACATTACTTCAGCCAACATGTCTGACTCCCAGCTATTCAACTTCCCAAGACTAGATTTACTTTTTTAGTGATAAGTGACCTCAGGTTAAATGTTTAAAGTTATAAATTGTACAGCTTATTTTCAGTACTCTGAAGATAAAATGGAACTTAAACATTTTGAAACAATCAATTATCGATATTTACCTATTAAAGTGTTTCAAAGATAGAGTCTGAATTCTGTAAGACACAGGCTCACCAATATATTGTTATTAGCTAGGTATTAGAACACTTTATAGCTGTATATGTCAATATATTTAATAGAGTTCCAGTTTTAAGACATGTTTTTACAAGAGGATGAAATGAGATGTCCTGTCCAAGGTTATATAGTGAAATAACAGCAAACAGTATTCTTCACAGACAGTCTTTATACTGATACCAAATGGCGTGGGGAGGGAAAGTGACAGCCCTATAAATTGAGTCTTCTTTTCCAGTACATACAGAAAAGCAATTGTCAGGGTATACTTCCTTCTCACTGATCAATCACTTCATATCACATCCACTTTTAAGAACGAGAAGGTAGTTCTAGCTTCACTGACCACTCATTCTTTTGCAAAAATATGTTATTGTTGTGCATTTACCACTCTCCTCTTCTGCAAATCATGTCATGAGTGATGTAGATTTCACCAAGTTATGTTATGTGCCTGACTAATGCCACTCAGCTAAAACACCTGAAAGAGAGGAAGGAAGACTGAAAGGAGCAAAACCACTTTCACTCTTCAGAAGGAAAAAGTCATTCAAATCCATTAGTAAAATTCTTCCTCCCTGGGCTGTCCCAGGAGGTGCACATGTTATTTCCATGACACTTCCAGAACGGACAGCAGCAACACAGCTTTAGGCCGATTTTTCCTTGACACTCAGTCCCTATCGAGTGGAGGAGCCTATTTTCCACAGTAAGTTAGCAGGTATAATTTTCCATAGGAGGACTGGGTCCTGTGTTCTAAGGGGGAGGAACCATGAGGCAGAGGAGCCTATTTCATCTGAAACTTTTGTCACATACTTCCGCCACATATGAACAAAATCATAGCAGATACAAGCAAACAAAAAAATTACTAGGTAAAGTGAAAATGACAGGAAAGGGGTGTAAGGAGGAGAAAAAGGGAAACATAATAAACACACTTACTTGAACCTGCCCTGGCAGTGTTGGCACTGGTCTCCCACCCAGCCCTGGTCGCAGACACAGGTGGAGTTGACACAATGACCCGAGAAGCAGGAGATTTTGTCGCAGGACTTGGACTGGGACACCTGGGCATAGAGGACTAGGTACAAGAAACCGTAGAAGAGCAGCCAACTGTTCACATCCAGGAGCGAAGAGAAGCAGCAGCAGCAGAAGGAGGAGGGTAAGGGTCTCCATGCGCCCAGGGACACGGGGCCAGCTCCCGCTCTCCTCGCCGCGCTGCCCAGGTCCATCTTCGCCGCGGGGGCCATGCGCCGAGGCGCGGACGGCGGTGGGCAGCGATGGCAGCGCCGCCCGCGCACCCCGGGCAGAAGCAGCTTCCCCTCAGGAGAAATAATCCAGCCAGGGAGATTCAAACCCCCCGCTTCCTTCTCGCCTTCCTCTCCTCGCTCCCTCCCTCCAGACCCCAGCGCTGCCTCCTCCGGCCCCTTCAGCCTTCCGCGCCCCGTCACTCCCGAGGGGAAGCCCAGCAGCAGCAGCTCTCAGCCATCCGCCCCTTCTCTTCGTCGTCCTCCTCAGGGCTCATCGCTCCCGTCTTCTTCCATGGAGGAGGAGAACTGCCTCTTGACCTTGTGTTTTCTCCTCGCCAGATATGCCCCCCACCGGCGTGCGCGCACACACACACCTCCACACCACCCTCGATCATGTAGCCCCCTAACTCCCCCTTCTCCTTTGTAGTCCCTCTGCCCGCGGCACACACGCAGGCGGCAGCGAGGAGGAGGGCGGGGAGGCGGGAGCCGCCGCCGCCGCCGCCGTCCTCTCGCCAGTCAATCAGATGGGAAGTGAGGGCGGCTGGGCCCCGGAGCCACTACGGCATCCCGCACCAGCACGGGGAAACTCAGCAACGAGGAAGGGGCTGAGGAGCTTTTATCGCCTCTCCGTTATTAGTCTTGCAGGGGACAGAGAAGGGTTGGAGAGGAGGGTTAACAGCCCCTTCGTGTCCCAGATGACAGCTTCCAAGCAGCCATTTTTAAAGGCTAATTGTCATCTCCTCTCAGAGCCGCCTGCTCGCTCGAACGTCCCCCGCCCCTCGGTCCGTTTGGATCCGTCCCTCCGCCCGTCCCTCAGGGGCTGAGGGAAGGAGGCGGACAGAGGGGGCCCGGTGCGGGCGGCACGGTGACTGCGGGAGACCACACTCCTCTCTGGTCCGGGGTCGGGTAATTGCACATCGGCAGCTCCCGTGCCCCACACGCCTCTCCTACCCCTTCCCCTGCGCTGCGCTTCAACAGGCACCACTCCCGCCCACGCTTCAATACAAAAAAGGCGGAAGGATTTGAAAGGGGTCCGAGCCCGGCTAGCGACCCCGCTGTGGGCACGCCGGCCACCCGCCGTTCAAAGCCAGCCCAGCACTGCCACCACCGCCCACACCTCGGAGGCCCCACGGGCAGGAGAGGCGGGCAGAGGGCAGGGGCGGACCTGACCCGACCTGACCCAGCGGGAATCTGTTAGCGAGGGTGGAACACGCGGCCCGGCGTTTCTCCTGGCCCCGGAGAGAGCGGGGAGAGTTGTTGGTGGCCACAGGTGCTGGTCTCTGCCGGCCCGCTACATTGATCCCTCCCCCCAAGGGGGCCAAAGCCCGGCCGGTGTTTGCCTTGGGTCCTGCGAAGTTCCGAGGCGGTTTTCTTTGAACTCGTCACGGTTAATACTAGAAGAGATGTTTCAGCTTGCTCTGAAGACTCTTGGCTTCCTGGGGCTTACTCCACCTTCCCATTTTATGGTTCAAATCAAGGCGTTGCCTTCTTACAGCCTGATGAGCAGTAACAAAAGTTCCTAGCTTTGTAAACAGAGCTCTGCTAAAGTAATCATTGTAATAAAGTTGACTAAAACGTCTTTTTTCTGCAAAGTCTGCCATATGCAGCTCATCTTTTTTCAGCTTTGTTATAACCTGTTCTCACTTTATGATTTTTATACAAGAAAAAAAATGAGCCTTGCTGTCAAGCAATGAAGACGACAACAGCAATCAAACCCTCTGAAAGTTTCTCCTAACACTGAAATAAAGACTTTATGGCATGATGTCTCTTTTTCAAGAAGATAAAGAAAAGGTATTTAATTTAATCTCCTGGTACCATCCCAAAACAGTAATTCCAAAATGCCCCATTTTAAGAGTCTGAAATCGGATCCAAATCAACCTTTCTTCAGATTCTGCCATTCTTACCCTTGGAGCATGCAGGAATTGTTTGGGTTTTTGTTTAACCTGTTTTCGCAGGCATACCATTAAACCTTCACCTGAATACCCAAAAACAAGTACTACTTTGCGTGACATGGGAGTCCAACCAAGATCATGATGTTAGAGCTAAGCACAGTACAAACATCACAGAGGAACAGTCTTGTGCCTTATGAGTTTACAGTCTTGATGGTGGGAACACCTGAAAGAATGTAGGGAAAACAAAAATGAAAAGTCTTTCATCCAATTTTATTCCTGAAGATATCAGGAGGCCCACAAGCTGCTCTCAGTCTAGGAGCCTGCACATTGTTCTCCTCACAGAGCTGAGATAGATCATTTCATTGTTGTGATCAGACACACTTCTAAGCTATTAGACGTCTCTTTGTATGTGTTTCGTAATGAATTGGTGATTTCATGCAAAGAGAGGAAATGGAAATTGTGTTACTGCTTTATATTTTATGAAAGAAAAAATGAGGCTGAAGCTATTGTTGAACAGTGTGCTAATTGTACAATATTACATGTGATCACAGCTGCTGAACAACTGTCCACTGTTAAATAATATGAGACCAGAAATGCAAGTTTGTAGGAGATTATAGTCCAAGACACAAAGTCAGTTCAAGACTACTCTTTCATCCAGAAACCAAGTTTCTTAAAATATTTGTGCTTACCATGTAAGGGAGATACATTCATCCTCCACTTTCTCAATTACTGTATATTAACCAAAAAAGTTCTAAAGCTGGCACCATCTTTTTCTCAGGCTGAAGATAGGTTTTGCTTCAGATCTGCAAAAGTCAGAAAAAATTTTGAAATTAATGTTCATTGCAAAGCTAAGATCTCAACAATTCTTTACTAGGCAAGAGATCTTTCAAAAGAACAAAGATCAGTGTGCCTTTGTCCATTAAATGCCAGCTTTCTTTTTCAGGAAAGAAAGAAGAGGAAGAAGGAAAGCGAGGAGGAAGGAAGGGAAGGAAGGAAGGAAGGGAGGAAGGGAGGGAGGAAGGGAGGTTGGTTATAAGAGGTGAAGAGAATCGTGTGATAGTACTTTTACTGCATAAACAAACAACTGCAAACAGGACCCTGAGGACAGTAATACAGCAGAATCCATCCTCTCCTCCATAACCCTGCCACAAAAACTCCCTCACATACACACCCCTCCCTGTTCTGCTGGCCCTCTCCTACAGGCTGATAGCAATCAGACGTTCCTGCAGACAACATCTTTCCTTAAAGCTGCGTGGTCCTGTTTAGGGTACCTAGTGCAGAAGTATTTTTGTAGTGATGTTGAACCAGATGAACAGAAGGGGCAGAAAATAATATTGCCTTTATGATTGACCTGTTTGCAAGGATATTAAAAGAAACAAATGTTTTCTATGTCCTTTCTCTTCTCCTTGGGACAGACATTATCAGACTAATTAAGTAAAAGGGGCCAAGCTCTGCAGTGCTTCTGGGCAAGGACATATAGACCTGAATTGGCCTCATGACATACTGGTAAAATGAGTATGTAGGTTGCTGTAGTGGAGGTAAGAGCTGCAGAGTGTCTTGATAGAGTTTCAAGAGCTATTCTAGTTTAACACATCAGAACAGCAACAGGCTTTATGATGTACAATGTACAGGTTTCTTACTGAAGCTCATAAGTATAACTTAAGTGTAGGATTTCCTTTTTCTTTGCAAATATGCAAACAACATTTTGGATGGAGGACAACATAAGGCTTTTTTTCCTAAATCCCATGCTCATTTTTCATTGAGTATCACTGAGCCATTCCGTATAACCTTTTCTGATAGTATGAAAACTACTAGTCTCTTCCATGAGGTAAAACAACTCTATCACTACTCTGCAGATTCTAGTGCTAACAAAATAACATGTGCTACAATTTTCTGTTTGCATCTGTCTTTTCCAGTAAGTCTGCGCTGGGGAGGCATCAGTTTTACAAATTTAAAATATAACCCTTTGCATGCCTGCCTTCTGGTTTTGGGTAGTTTTTTTTTTTTTCAGATTTAGAAAGAAATAAATTCCACAGAAAATTCACTGGCACCCTTCTAAAATGAAACCTTGGGAAAAAAAATCTTGCTTTTCTTAAGATACCCATGCATGTATTTTGTTGCAGCAGTAAGTCACATACTTTTGTTTCTATCATCTCCAATAAGTATTGGCAAGAAAACTCCTGTACAGTAAAGACTGTAAATGCTGTAGGAAGCTTACCAAACTCAAAAAGAACTACAAAACAAAGGAGGGGGACATGAATGTTTATGCTATTTTATGAAAATCCAATATGTGGAGAAAAGAAGTTAGGGTCAGTTCTATGGTTTTTAAGCAGGAGCATAAGCCAAGGTGTAAAATCTATTCTACAGAGAAAGAACCAAACTTTTACTGAAGTGTTTGTTCCTTTGCAGAATTTTTTCATCAGGTGAAAAAAGTAATTATAATTTCTGCACGCTTATTTCAGAATTGTGGACTTTGGATCAAGAAAAACAGGGTAAATTACAAGTTGGCTTCGGGCCCATTTAAAGATTAAAGAGACTTCAGAAAAACCAGAGAGGTCAGACAAAAGCAAGTTCTATCAGCACTGACAGTAACATTTTCCTTAGTTGAAACACCTGTCTGCTTTCAAATAAAAGTCTACTGAACCAGGAAATAAAATCATATGATGGAGTTTTTTATATACTTTCTGTACACATACTAAAAATTAAATTGCCAAGCTGTACCTGATAGCCTTTTCATTTATGAGTGAATCAATCTGCTGACATTGATCTTGATTGACTCTCAGTGTTATCCTTCTATTGTTTTTTTAAAAAAATTTTTTTAGGTATCTTTCTGCTGAAAAGATGTGTAGTTGTATGCCATGCTGAAACCTCAATGCATCCTGCAGTGTATCACAAATTATCTGGAAAACACTGACAGTTTCCACTGCAAATAAGCCTTCCGCTGAGTATTTTTCTGCATCTGTTCTGCTGCATTTCATTTTCACTGCTATTCCTTCTGGAGTTTTTCACAATCCTGCTTAATCTTGACTAAGCTAGGGCATTTTTTCCTTGTCAGCAAAGCTCCATCTCACAATTCAACCTTTCTTACACATCATTAGTAGGTATACTGAATTTATCCAATACCTTTAATGATCCCAAAGGGACACAGCTATTAGACTTATTCTAGCTGAGAAAGCATTTACTTTGAGTTATTTTCTTTCATTCTTTTCTAAATCAGGAAATGATCTTTAGGATTCATACCACTGCTGCCTTTATTTCTCTATCTATTCTTTTTTATTAATAGGTTTCAGCAAAATGCTGAAAAATTTATTTGATGGTAATGAAATTCCATTGACCTTACTGGGATTTACACCTCTCCTTCAGAATTTAGCATAGGTTCCTACATTTTTCTGGATAAGGCTAGTTTGCTGAATGATGTTTAAAAAAGCCTTACTAAAAGGTTTTGAAAACCAAAATAAATATACTCAAGTTTTCTCTCACTATTTTTTTTTTTTTGCAAGACTGAAGAAGGCTGCACTCATTATTAATAGCTTACTGGTTTCTTCTCAACACATTATACTTTACTCAAGAGCTTTGTACATCATACAGCAATTTCTTCTAAGGCTTCTAAAGCATGACTTCACAGTCCATATTTTTAGGCTGACAAATTTAATCTCTTGGAAAAAAAATTAAAAAAGGTAAAATGTTGGGTAACTGTTAAAACTGTTAAATCAACAGTATTTTGTTCAATAAAATTTCCATCTTTATTTTTATATCACAGTCCAGCTCCTTTGAAGTGATATTGCCTAGTCTTAGTAATTCTATTTCAGTATAATCTCATATTGATTTCTTACTCTTCTTGTAAAAAACTTTTAACAATAACTACTGAAGTAACCTCTATAATACTTAATTTCTCAATATTTTGTTTGAAGACTGTAAGAAAAGAATTTGCTTTTCATAACATTGGTTTTTTTTTTTGCAGTTGCTACTTTCAGAGCCTAGTGATTTTTCCTGTTAGTTCTTTTTCAAGTATTTTTTTAAAAATTACTCTTGCATCTACTAAGCATAATGGAATAATGGAATAAAATGATGCTTTTGTCTGCCCTTTGATTTGCATAAAATTGGCAAAAATGAGAGGCTATGCATACATTGATCTCTGCCTTGTCTACTGTACCGATGTCAAAAAAGAACTGAGTAGATTAAATTTTCCCCCAATATTAGTGTCAAAACAGGCATTGTATGACAAGAATCTAACTTGCATATTGTACTAGTTCAATGAAATTATTTTCAGTAATTTGATTAAATAATTCTCATGTACAAGTATCATTTTTGCAAAGGACACAGGCAGTTATTTAATTAGCTTAAGACATTAATTTCCATACCTGCAGATTGAAATCACAGTAGAAGCAATCATTATTAAGAATTACCTTATTTCCCTGAAGTAACAAGTTTTATACATACCTAGACATATGGATACTGCCACAAAGAGCAACACATCTTCATATGTGGCATCTCCTGTTTGTGCACTTAGGCTCTAGTGTCACTGCAGGTATGATATGAGTGAGGCTGCAGAAGGTATGAGTAGAGATGCTGACCTTATCCATGTCCTCAGCTAGGGATAAAGGCCCAGACCACACCAGGGGAAGCTCTGGCTGCACAGGCAGTGTGAAGGTAGACATGTAGGATATGTCCTACAGCTATCCTACAGATAGGTAGACATGTAAGATTAACCTTCTCACCAGCCTGGCAAACTGCACTTCAGGAGCAAAGCTTTGAAAGGTGCCAGTGAAAAATTTCTGCGGGCTCTACCTCCCTTCCTTTTCATGTCATGGATCAGAACATGTAAGGTCAAAACCAAGGCAGGGAGGAGAGAGAAGAGAGAAAGGAAAAAAAATACAAGAATGGGAGAATGCAAAGTGAGCCACTAAACATCTGAAGTACAGTTCCACAAACACTGCAGTCTGAGATGTAAGTGCTAGGTCTTACGGTCTTAATATCCTGTTGTGACCCAACTGGCACTGCAGAGGTGTGGCTGGGTAAATATCAATTCTGGAATGTAGTTCCAGAATGTCACAGCATATTCTAGAAGAATGGGTGCAAGAAAAGTCAGGTAGTGTGGCTTGCAAAGAGCATATATTGAAGTCTATAGAAAAGCAACAGAAAGATTTGTTGAATGCCAGTTGAAATACAGGAGACAAAATGTGAAGTGCACGTAACGACAGGTTTAAACCAAAGATTTTCTGATCAGGATACTTTTTCTATATAGCAACTATTGGAGGTATCCAAAGGGCAGAAACTGAAGAAACCTACATGGCAGGATCTAGTTTTTAGATGAGAATACAACTATCTGAAGCTTTGTTTGAAAGAGCTGTA
Organism: Bucco capensis; assembly: GCA_013396975.1. NCBI lineage: Eukaryota > Metazoa > Chordata > Aves > Piciformes > Bucconidae > Bucco > Bucco capensis. The sequence continues at coordinate 10,919 of VWZO01022187.1, read as the reverse complement.
AGGTAGGACATAGACTGTCTATTCAATTCTTCAAATGTGCTAGGGACTGCTTTTCCTTTCATGAAGTGGAGGATATTACACAGAACATAGCTATTTTAGATTTAATTCAAATTCTTAGGAGGAAGTGGTTGAGAATCTTGAAGTGGAAGTTAATTCAAGTTAAAAAGATCATAAAAATGATAAGTCTTCCATTCTTCCTTTAAATTGCAAATAACAAAATAAGGGTAATGGACTTCAAATAGCCCAGGGAAATGCAAGTATCTGAGAACTGATAAGGAAAAAAGGAATGCTAGACATAAAGGCACAACAGCAAATTATCCTAACATGGAGGAAAGATTAGAAGTACATAAAAAACTAACATGATTGCATCAAGAAACCTTTAATGATCTGAAAATCTATAAGCAAATTATAAGATATAGAAAAAAGGACACATATATAATGATAAGTACAGAGAAATAGTACGAACAATCCAGAATAAAAAATACTGAAGCACAGAATGAGTCACAAGTGGCATGATAATATCAATTTTCAGTTCAAATGGGACAGATCCGTGCTTGAAATAGTAATAACATCTGTACTGCTTTGTATCAGAAGACTGCTGCTATTCTCAAAGATTATACCACATTATAATGCCTTGTCAACTGGTGTTGACCCATTTTCCTCTCCAAATTCTCCATCTCATGCTGATGCTGTACTTCTTTAAGTCCTTTAAAAGCAATTTCACAAGCTTGAAGCAAAGGCAGATGGTGGAGTTTGATTTTTCTCAGGTGCCTTTCCCAGCCATGTTGACTTCCACTGTCCACTGTCGTTACAGGACGAAGCATACATCTGGACCACTAAGTTAATTCCATGTATCACTGTTTACTTCTGTCAAAGTTGCAAATGGTCACACTAAACAGTGAAATGATGTTCAAAACAAGATTGTGAAATAAAACTTTTGAATACATTTCTTGGAGCAGATCCGTGGATTCACCATTGCCAAGGAAAGTTATTAGCTGCACATCAGTGTCAAGATCAATAACCCACAATCAAAGGTAACACTCTGAGTGGGTTATACCACTAACTACAAATAATATTGTTGTGATGTCAAGACAGACAACTTCACACTATGAGAAACTCTGAGAATAAGAAGATTCAATAAAATATCACTGGAAAAAAATTTGGAAGTAGATTATTCTTATTTCACAACATATTTTTACACAGCAGTATAATTAAGCTTACTGTATTTAGTGCATCTGTATTTTCTTCCATTTCCTCATTTTTCCAGACAATGGGAAGATTGCTCTGTCACTTATCCAAAAAAAGGGGAAAAAGTGACAAAAATCAAATTTTGGTGTGATCCACTTTCCATCTGTTTAAATAATTCAAATATCTAATTTCACTGCAAAAAGTAATTTGTAATAAACTTTGTCTAGATAATTTACTGACTGAAGGGCTACCATAATATCAGACAAGTCATAAAGTCTTCACTTAATTTTTCATTCTGACTTTATCTGTTCACTTCCTTTGATGTTTATAACAACCTTTTTCCATGATTTCTAAACCTGGCCTTTTATTTATCTTCCATGTCAACTCTCAAAAAATACAGAATTATTTTTTTTTATTAATCTGAGAGCTGTTGGAAGTAATTCTAGACTAGAGGAAATCATAGATGATATAACATACTCCACATTTTTGCATGAGGAGAATTTTAGAGTGCACTTTCTTAAAGCAAAATGTAGTATAGTAAAACAGAGTTTATAGAACTCTCTTGACAATAATCAAAGACCAATATACTATGTTTATGATATTGGAAAGAGGAGTTTCACTTTGGCTCATGGGGTTTTGTTTAAAAGACTAGTTTAGCTTTGTTTTTAAATTGGATTTTAAAGTAAATGTTCTTCAGCATTTTTAACCTATCCTCCTGTTCTCTCATTGTGCATTTTCTGAATTCCTTTATAAACAAACAAACAGAAAAACCCAAAATAAAATGCACCAAAAACCCCACAAGAAAATAACATGTATTCATCTTTTAAATTGTTTTTTCTGTTGTTAGCACTCATGGTTCTATCAAAGAAGCACAGAAGAGAGATCTCATGTAAAGAATAGAGCTAGTGTTTATGCCTTACAAAAAGGCACTGTATTTTTACCTACATCACCCATCAGTCTGTGGTAGTTTGACACGGTCCTGGCAGAACATATGTGTGTACACACATGAACATGCATATGTACATATAGTAACACACTTTAAAAGTTTTATAATTGTTCCAGGCTTTTTTCTTTTTAGTTCACATACCCTCGGGGTCATACATGCCTTGTTCTAGAAGCGGCCCATATGAAGAAGAAAGGTTGTGGTGTTACTTCCACAGCTGAAAGGGACTGTCTTCAGTAAGACACCAAAAAATCCTCAAATAAAAAAGCTGTTTGATGTCCAGGATTGTGTATGAACACCTGCCAAAGATAAAATGAATGCCAGTTTTATAAATAGCAGAGAGTATGGATGTTTCCTGTGATTGTTTTGGGCATTAACGAATGCCCACAACTCTCTGAAGAATGTCAGAAAACTATACCAGCAGAACAACAGCATGGCATGTGAAGGTCAGGTTTAGACCTTGAGATTTCACAGGTTTGTATGGTCTACAATTAAAGAGAATAAACTCAGGAATTGCAGAGTGGACCTTGAGGGAAAAGTATTTTATGTGCATTTGATGCTTGTTTGCCTCTTAACTAGAAGAAAACACTGGTAGTACAGTTTGCTTCTACAGCAAAGGAGGCACAAAACTCTCAGTGGGATCATAGAATCATAGAATGCTTTGGGTTGGAAGGGACCTTTAAAGGTCATCTAGTCTAACTGCTCTTCAGTGAACAGGGACATCTTCAACCAGATCAGGTTGCTCACAACCCTGTCCAACCTGATCTGGAATGTTTCCAGGGATGGGGCATCTACTACCTGCCTTGGCAACATCTGACAGTATTTCACCATCCTCACTGTAAAAATTTTTTTCTTTGTATGTAGTCTGAATCTTTCCTTTTAGTTCAAAAACCATTATCTCTTGTCACAACAGGCACTGCTGAAAAGATTGTCCCCATCTCTTACAGGCCCCCTTTAAGTATTGAAAAGCCACAATAAGGTCTCTCCAGAGCCTTGTCTTCTCCAGGCTCAACAACTCCAAGATTCTCAGCCTGTTTTTGTAGGAAAAGTGTTCCAGGGTCTCACCAGAGCAGAGTAGAGGGGGCAGAATCAACTCCCTCATCCTGCTGCGGTGATGGCAGTGGTTCATACCTGAGGACTTCTAAAAGCAGCAAAGCACCATGCAGTTCAGCGCTGGTTAACTCCCAAGCAGCTGTCACTGTCCTGACCTTCAGGGGCAGCATAAAAACAGAGGTGATGACATCAATGATTTTCACATTTAGTGACCTCAAAACGAAGATGACCATTAAAAAGGCAGATTTATCAGAGCATGGAAATGTCATGGCACTCATTTTAGCATGCTCTTACCCAAAGCTGTGGAATGCTTGAGCTTGGTCGGGGTACCTCCAAGAGAAGAACTTTTCACATGAAATTAATTTGTAAAGGCTAATACAAAAACTTCAGTTTTAAAAACTACTGCCTCATATTTCTGTCTTTTCTTGATGATCCATTTGGGATCAAGAACCGGATCAGAGAATCCTTTTCCATGTTCACATATTTGGGTCTAAGGTTAAGATCTGCTTCTATGACAGATAGCAGGGAAATAGCCCCGGAAAAAGAAAATAAAAGGAGTCTTCCTGCAAAACAAGAAATTATGAAGGGGAGAAAGTATGTAAAACAATCTGTATGTTACATGAACCCTGGGGAAAAGTAGAGCCCACACTCCTCAAAATTCCAAATTCATTGTTTGTCCATATTTGATCCTCTTCTTGCCAGACAACTCCTCTCTGGTCTTACTTCCAAACCTTTTGTCACCGTGTCTCTGTGCAGAAGTACCACATTGCATTTCCATACAAGGGTTGTCTTTCATGTGCCTGTGTCAGAGGACATCTGCATTATGGAGCAAGAATGGAACAGTCCCTAAATTAAGGGAGAGAGTGAGGAAAGGCAAAAGTGTCTGTCACACTCTCTGTTATGGTAGCTGATTTTCACATCTGCAGAGAAATATAAGCATAATTCAGATGACTTGTCAAGGGAAATATGATTGAATTATCTCTATAGCCCAGCTGAAAGGTGAAATGATGAGCAACCTGGAATTAAATTAAAAACCTAAACCCATTAAAGTATTCAGATTTCCCAGTCTAAGATAAAAGTGAAAACCTTTGAAATTAAGCAGTCTTCCTACCCTTATCTCAAGCTGAAGACGGTGCTGCTTTGGATAACACAAAGGAAGCCAGACTGGATTATTGCTCATTTGAACACTGGTTTTCAAATGCACCATATTTTCCTCAAGAAATGAACATTATTCATTTCAGCTTATGCTGGATATCAAAGTAGCTGTAGAAAAGGACACAAAATAAATTACCAGCCATTCTTTGATCCCAACACACTCCCACTACTCTGCCTCCCGACTCCAGAGAACAATGTGAAGGGACCAAATCTCTTCCTTATTCTCAGCACAATGCTGCACACCCTGAGTCTTTCAAAGCTCATTCCTTTTCTGAAGAATGTTTTTATTCTTAATAAATTTGAAACTCTGCACAAGATTTCCTCAAATGCCAATTTTCTCATATCATCTCTCCCTTGTGATTCCTCTTAAAATATAATTCGTAAGTCCCATCTTGTCTGGCTTGAAAAGACAAACAAATAGCTCTCTTTGAGGAATCAAAGTCTATTCATCCATTCCATCACAAGGAATTACATTTCTGTACAGAAGTATTCCATACATATGTGCAGTACAAACAATAAAACAAAAATGTTATTCTGTTTCAATTGTTTTTCATGTTGGGGCAGTTACACTTTTGCAGCATGTGCAAGGAATCTTTACCTGCTTTCATAAAGGCATTTAGATAATAATGATTAAACACCACCATCTCACCTTTATCTTCAAGAGTGCAGTTAAAGGCTGAATCACTGTCTGACAACTTAAATTACTGTAAAACCATGTAATAAACTATATTAGCTCACAAAGCTAGAGTTCAAATGGAGCCAGGAAGGATCAAAATTAAACTTAGTTCATGTATGAGAAAGTGAGACCTCTTCTTCTGTGTATTTATTTATTCAGGTGATGTGCCGACATTCTTTTCCTTATGCCTGTTTACAAAGACTTAAGGCCAGGCATTTTTAGCTTGAAACTTGCATTGTATTAGAATAATGAGCCCCAATCCCAACAAGGGTCAAAGGGCAGAACAGGAATAGAACCATTCACTAATAGTACTACTGTTACTGTTATTTAAAAACAGCACTTTTACACTGCATGTTGAATACAAGGTAAAGGCAAGAGAGTTTCGTAGCTCCTGATCCCTTCTACCTGCACAATGAAACCAACTCCATCCTTCAGCAACTGAGCAATAGCAAATTTCCCCTGATACAAGCTGTATCAAGGGCAATAAAATTATCAGGATGCAGCAAAGAGAAGAAATAATTATTATGATCAGACTTCTACAATCAGAATTTTCCAATAGTATTTCCTTAGAAACTCTTCAGCGGAGCGAATTTATTATGGTGCTTTAGAACAATTCCTCAAGCATTTGCCTATATGCCAGATAACAAAGTGGATATCAATGGAGATTCTTTCAATAAACATTTTTAAAATTAAACATTAAGCATAAACCCTTTAAAATGGCATTACTTCTTCAATCATCAAAATATTATGCTGGTGTAGTTAAATTTCCCTTTAGCCTTGGTTTTGGATTTTGCAGAATTAAATATTCCATTTCAAACCCACATATGGTAGCTCAGTGATTTACACCTCATGTAATTTCGCTAGGCATCACAAGCCCTTTTAATGAGTGCTTGGAGGGTTTCATTCCATTATAGTTCCAGAGAAGCTGATGCTGCATTTTCTTTCAAATTCAAAAATTTAGTTGGCTGACATCCAGCCTGCAATCAAATAATAATGAATTTTTAAAACAACTCCGTCCCAAGAAGAATCTTTAGAATAAAATAAGAATTACAAGAATAAATGTGTCAGATTTATATAAGACTCCATAGCAATTGTCCAAAAGACGAAGAGCATTGCTATCATTTCTCAGAAAAAGAACCAGTAACCTCTGGAATGTTTCTTTGTCTAGATAACTCAAAACACTAACAATTTCACACGTTCAGTGTACCTGCTATATTTAAAAATATAGAAGCTAGATGTGAACACAATCTGAAAAAGCATCTATTTAAAACCTTCTGTACTGCTTACTCATCATGGCATTGGAGAGGTTGCAAGTGCAGAGGCAGAGTAGCAACCTACGTATATAAGCACAATCAAGGAAGATAAATAGGATTTGTTTGAGAAACCATAGCAGAGAGTAGACACTAATCAAGGCATCAAAAGCCTTGAGTCCTAGGTTTGATCCTACCACTGATTTTCTATGTGGGCAGGTCACAACATTCCATTTATCTTCCTTTAATTTTTAAACCTGGAACAGCCTTTGTAATACATCCTTTCTTTCATCCATCTTCTCCCTCCTTTGCCTACCTGTTCTCACCATATTATCTATGCGATACCCACCACCATCTAGAAAGAAAAGGCATCTTTCTGCACTCTGTAAGCAATGTGAAAAACAACAAAAAAAATAAAGACTCATGATACTATCACAGCCTGTTTGGAGAACAATGAAATCTCCTAATTAGTTTATAGCAGTTTTGAATGGTTCACTTTCCTCCACCTTTTATCTGGTTGTTTGCAAGAGTCACTTCAATTTCATAGACATAATTTTAATAAGCTAAAATTCCATTTATTACCCCAGTAAAAAGTACATGGCCATATAGCATATACTTCATGTATATTATTGATTAGGAGTCTCTCTAGACAGTTATGTTGTCAAGACATGCTAAGGTGGCCACATGCTCCTTCTGAAGATATTTGTAAACACGGTTACCACGTGCAGTTAATAAGCAGTTATTTATATACAGGTTTAATACCACACACTTCCAAGCCTCACCTGATCTATTAGCTAAATATTTCTATAATAAATATTGATAAAATAATAAAACAATAGACAAAAAGCACTCTACCAAGAGCAAAAATTTAAACACTCTCCTGCATATAAACAAAATCTTGTCATCCATGTAAAATGTTTTCTGAACTATTCTGGGAGTAAAAGGACATTCATGTTGACTGTCTATAGGATAGGTGACAGTTCAACTTTTATACAGAAGTAATTTTCATTTACTGAAAGGTAGGAGTATGTCTTTGGATGCAGTGATCCTCCTTCAGTTCCATTTATTACCACAGAAAAATAAAGCTGGAAGGGAGGTCACCTAGTCCTAGTTTTCTCTTTTTTAATCTAAAAGAGCCCCAGTTCACACAGTCTTTCTTCAAAGATCATATTTTCTAGACCTCTGACTGGTCTCTATCACCTTTCACATCTCTGTTCCAAAAGCACTTTCACAGTTATTCTATTGTACTGAAAGGGAATTACTGAAAGGCAAAATTAAATCTATTATTTAGCTTTATTATATTTTCCTTTTTTTAATTTCATCTATGGCAAATGCAATTTACCATTTACCTGGGTAAAGATTCTTTTCCAGTTATTACATGTCCTAAATGTCATAACAACTTGTTCCTCAGTGTTAACTATGCTCCTTTTTATATGTCTGCAAAATTTACTAGCACATGGTTGAGTATCTGGCTTAGAGTTTAACATACATAAACACACTCATTATATCTTTTGTGAATAGCCTCAAATTACACTTTTCATTATTTCAGTGTGCACTCCTTTACTGTGGCTTAGAATTCCCTTGACATAAAGCACTTTGTAGAGTGATTTCTCTGTGTTACCATGTACAGTAAAGACAAATAAATTGAGAAATACAATTTTTACCATTGGATAACTGAGATACACCTTTTCTTATGGCTGGTTTAAAACTGATGCAGTGCATCTCTATTATTTTCATTAAATGAATAAACAACCCTGGAATCTTCATAAACATCCTAAAACACAGGTACAAATTAGGACATAATGAATAGGGTAGATCCTGTCTGACAAACCTAGTGGCTTTCTATGATAGTGTGACTACCTCAGTGGGCAAGGGACAACCTGTGGATGGGATCTACCTGGACTTCTGCAAGGCCTTTGACACAGTCCCACACAACATTCTACTGGCCAAGTTAGACAGCTATGGATTTGATGGGCGGACTGTTCAGTGGATAAAATCTGGCTGGATGGTTGCATCCAGAGGGTAANTCTACAAAGACAGTCTGAGGGAGCTGGGATTGTTCAGCCTGGAGAAGAGAAGGCTTCGGGGGGACCTACTAGTGACCTTCCAGTACCTAAAAGGAACTTACAAGAAGGCTGGAGAGGGCCTGTTTGCAAAGGCCTGGAGTGAAAGAACAAGGGGCAGTGGTTTTAAATTGGAGAAGAGTAGATTTAGACTGGATATTAGAAAGAAGTTCCTCAGCACGAGGTTGGTGAAACACTGGAACAGGTTGCCCAGTGAAGTGGTTGGGGTCCCATCCCTGGAAGCATTCAAGGTGAGGCTTGACAGGGCTCTGAGAAGCCTGATCTAGTTGGGAATGTCCCTTCCCACTGCAGGGGGGTTGGACTAGTGACCTCCAGAGGTCCCTTCCAACCCAAACCATTCTATGATTCTATGAATAACTGTGATCATTTCTATGCAAATGCCTTTCAGTTCTTTCCAATTTTGCCTTTTTTTTTTACAATGTCATCTTGAAATGTTCTTGAAAATATTCCTCTTATGAAGATATTCAGGATTTAGTGACTCTAGAGACACCTTGTTTTAGTGAACATTGTGATCTACAGTCCTGCAAAGGAAGTATTTTCTTGATTCAACTATATGGCAAGATCTGCATAGAAGTCATTATTTTCTTACTATTGTCAACATCACTCCTTAGCTCAACTGCACTGTTCCTTTATTGTAGGTCTTATAGGCAAGTCCTGAAACACAAACTATGCACTTGCACATTCTAGTGCTTATTTGGAATGAAAACAGGTGGCAAGATGATATCGTAAAATTGCTCTACAAAGCTTATTGCATACCTAGGTTGAGGTCAGTAATATTCTTGCCTTTTCTAGCTCTGTTGCATTACCAGAGACTCAATTCTTCTCAAGTATAAATGTTCTTGTCAAGAGAGAGCACAACAAAGTACAAGCATAGACATTTAAAATCCCACACACTGCATCGCAGCAGGAAAGGAAGTACTTGTATAAAAGGCAATGACATTCTGGAAGCACAAGCAATGAAAACTGGAGATCTGCCTTCTAAAAAGACAGCACAATACCTCGTTCAGAATTCTGGCTTTTAACTCATCATCCTGGTAAATGCACATGGAGTTCCTCTCTGTTGCATGTTATTGCTTCAACATAGATTTTTCCAGTTAATAGCTAGTTGGCCACTGAATTTAGCATTCCATTTAATTGGAAATCAGGTTATAAAAAAAGATAGGAAAAGGTAACAGATATGTTAAGCACCTTGAGTGTTTGCAGACAAATGCCTTTCCACTTCCAGAAATGGCTCTTCCATAGAAGCATGTTTTTGAGACCATGTAGAAGTTCACAGAGCTACCTGATGCTCTTTTCATTCTCTGGCTCACTGAAGGAGTTTTGTCTCTAAGGTTCTCAAACAAGAGTAATTTTTCACTTTTAGTTTTAATCAAAAGTCATATGTGCATATTGTCAATAGCAGAACAACTTTTTCCAGTATCACTGCAGAAAGTTCCTCTTTTCCATCTTCTTCAAAGTCATTTTTTAGCCTGAAAAAATGTATTTATTGAGATATTTCCCCCCAAAAAGAAAAAACCCTCAAATAAAATAAAATTTAAAAAAAAAAAACCAACAAAAACCCAGTGAAAAATGGGTAGTAACCCCAGTGGTTTTGATTTTTTTATTACACATTACAAAAATGCCAAGGGTCCATCAGGTGGAAACCACCATTTTTTAAAATATAAAAAAATCTCAGAAGTACCTCTGAAATGAAGTTACTCCTGGAAGTCTGAAGAGTTCAGCTGCTTGTCTAGCAGGTTTTCAGCATGTGAAAGTCTGTCAATTTCTCTAAATTAAAAGGTAGGAACTTGTTTTATACTTTTTCCTCGTGGTAAAGGGAAAACACGATCGGATATTAAAAATGCAACCTACTGTTTAAAAATGAAAACTGGATCTTCTGGAGACTCTTTTTCCCTTCCAAACTCCTTTTCTTCTCTGTTTCCAAGATCTCTGAAGCCAATGACCTTCTACCCTCTGGAACTGGGCCTGTAAAACACAACCAGGTTTAGGCATTGAAAATGGGTGCCTGATTTATCTGGATTTGAAATCAAAATTACAATGCTCTGAGTTTTAAGTAATAGCATAAAATATCCACCTCTAGTGCAGTTTGCAAGAAATTCTTTTTAACATATTACCTGGATAGTTGGGCTTCTCATTTCTCCTACTAGAGAATAAATGCTTAGTGCAAGGAACTCTGCAATCAGAAGCACTGGGCAAATTTGCCCATTTATCCATTTGCAATCCTCTGAACCTGTATTCCTGCGTCCACTGCATTGGCAGTTTCAGAACCAGTTGTGTGGAACAAAACCTGGCTCAATCACTTGGCTTAGAATTATGCTTCCAGGAAAGGAAAAACAAAAACAAACCAAACCAACCAACCAAACAAAAAAACCCTCAAACCAACGACCAAAAACCCAAACCAAACTCCCCTATGTAATTCAGAAGATGGTTGAACTACCTTCAGTAAGAGAATTTTTAGAATCATTCAGTTAATCAGAATCCTAAAGATTGCCAGTCATGCTAGGTAGCTTTGATATGTAAATATCCCATATTCTCACTTTGACACTCAGGCACAGTCTGAAAATCACTTG